>VFFE01007706.1:4324256-4381306 GCA_008921705.1 Burhinus oedicnemus
GCCCAGCTGACAACGGAACTAAAATTCATAAAAAATGGTAGGTTAATTTTATATAAATATTTTCCTTTCTCATTGCTGCATTTTATTGGTGGAATTGCTCGTAGAGAGCGTCACCGTCCCACATCTGATTTGTGAAGCCATTTTAGGGTGTACAGTAAGTTGGTTTATAGAAATGCGAGTGCTCACTTTTCAGCACTGCCCTCCCCCGCAGCTGTTGCTGGTGTGCGTGAGACAGATAATAAGATATACCTGCTGGTGAAGGAAGAGAAAAGATACAAGGAAGCCCAGCTCTACTGCCATGGAAGAGGAGGGACGCTGAGCATGCCCAAGGATGAGACTGCCAACAATCTGATTGCCTCGTACATCAACCAAGCCGGCCTCACCAGAGTATTCATTGGGATTAACGACCTAGAGAAAGAGGGAAATTTTGTCTATTCTGACCGATCACCCATGCAGACCTTCAACAAATGGCGCAGTGGGGAGCCCAACAATGCCTATGATGAAGAGGACTGTGTGGAGATGGTGGCGTCTGGAGGGTGGAATGATGTTGCGTGTCATATTACTATGTATTTTGTGTGTGAATTCGACAAAGAAAATGTCTAAGCTTGCCTGCTCTTTCTTTATTTTAAGAAAAAGTTTTAAGCTGATTGTACAAGTTACCCTGTGTTTATAGAGTACAAGTGATATTTTGCAAGTATGTGGCATCGGTGTTGTACAGCTGTAAATACAATTCAGGTATTTCAAATATCAGTATTTACCCTTCAGAAGGGAAGAGCAGTGATAAGACATAGCTTGTTTTTTCTGTAGGAAAATATATGTATTTAGATAAAAATGTGGTTTGGGGCTAAATTCTGCCCTCACAACAGTTAACAAATGCTATTGCATAACTGTAAGGGAAGGCAGAATTTGGCCTCTAGTTGTTAGAATGATTATTTCTGAAGAAGTCAATTCCTGATATTCTTTTATCTTAGCAAAATTTGTAGGTAGAAATCTTAATTACTTGTAGTGCTACAGGGATATTTCACCAACAAGGCAAATATTTTGTGTACTCCAGTTAATAATACAGATATTACTGTAAGTTTGTTGGATGTTGAAGATGTTGCAACTTCTTTTTTGAAAAACAGCCAAAGCAAACCAACAAATCAGGAATCCTACCAATTTTTAATGTTTCTTTATTAAACTGTTCTTAGATGTATGACAAGGAGGCACTTAAGTAAACTGAGTTTTAGTGCTGAGGGAGAATAAAGTTCTTATAATTTTGTACTGAAAGAAGGATCCCAGCGAGATGGATGTTTTGGTAAAGTAAGATTTTGTTTTTCTGCATTCTTTAGTTGAGAATGATTCAGTGTGTGAACTATTTTAGGCCCCAAATAATTTCTTAAACTAAACGTGTTTCACATTTGTGTAAGATGATCTTGGTGCATCTTGTTACAAAACCAACAAAATATCAGCACTCCACAATTTAAGGCAGACTTCATAAATAGCCAACGAATCTCATAAAAATTGTTTAGCTAGTAGTTCCTTTTGGTAGGAAAACATCTTACATGTTTACTCAGGTTGCAAGGGTCACCTCCTGAAAAGCAGCAAAAGTTTCCAAAATTTTCCTGATTGTGTATATAGCAGTAATAAGTAATTTTGCACAAATAATTTATGTACCCATTTTACAATTGCATGTGATGGAAAATGTGATGTATATTTAAAAAAACAACAACATAGTTTCACAAAGGAAATGGTGAATTACTTTGGATCTCCCTAGGAGCCAGTTGCATGACATCTTATCTTGCTGTTATGCATGGAAAGAAGACTGCAAAAGATGACATTTAAGCAGAAACGATCCTTTGTATAACATTGTAATCAAAATACATGTCTGATCATTATGGGAAATTGATCTATAGGATATCCACAGTGGATCTGGCATGCGGTCCCAGAGATTTCCCTACAGCAAGGCAAGACCAACTCATATCAACTCTGCAGTGCCATGGTATATGAACAATCAATGGCCATACAGTTCTGTTCATATCCACAGAATCTGACAATATTTGATGTGATGCTATTATTATATACCTAAGAAAACAAACCGTTTTTCTTGCTATATTTACTCTGTGAATTTGAATCCATTATATATATGTTTTCTATTAATTCTGAAGATCAGTAGCAAATTCCTATAGTATTTGAATATCAGCCCAGCTCCAGAGCAATCACTCTAAGAAATGAATGGTCCTCTGAGTGGTTTACTTTGTTTATAACAAGGTAGGTATGATTCCTGTATGTTAGGTGTTCTTCCAACTGTATATTGAAATCTATTAAATAATGTGAATATGCTTCGACACTAATATTCAAAGACTCTCTACAGAATTTGCAGGGAGCTAACAATTCCAGTGGAGCAATTTGTTTGGTTAGAGTAGGGCCTTTTGAATATCATGATTGTTTCCTGCCTGCTATATAAGTCCCCAGAATCTGTTTAAATCTCCAACATACTTTTATCAAATCATTGTAGCTATATTAAAACAGTCCAAACCTGAGCTACAGGTGTCTGGAGCTCCCTTGTGTATATTGCTAACTGTTTATTTTTCACCAAGGTTTTGAAAGTCTCTGTTGTAATGTTTGATTTCCTCAGAAACATGAAAAGAGGCCTTTTGAGGAGGTGGGAAGCTTTTTCAGATGCCAAATGCTCCTATTTTAGCTGGAAGTCACACCACATTTATAAAGATTGCCTTGATGTGTAGAGCATTTAAGCAGCCTCAATTTCTATTAAAATTTAAGATGAAAAATAAAGGCAATGGAAAAAACATTTATTTCCCCCAGTTTTTGTGTTCTTCAGGACATGTTTTAGCAGCTCTTGATATACAAGATAGAAAGGAAATTAGTTGTATTGTCAGAGCCGTGTGCGCTGGCTGCAACAGTCCTTATTTCACCATTTGGGCAAGGGGAACAAAGCTGGTGTGTAAGGTCTCTAGCTGTCTTGCAAGGACAAGCTTGCATAGTAAGATTTTGTAGGGGATTTGCATGGCAAGGTTTTGGTAGCAGTGGGGGGCTACAGGGGTGGCTTCTGTGAGATGATGCCAGAAGCTTCCCTTATGTCTGACAGAACCAATGCCAGACAGCTCCAAGACGGACTTAGCGCTGGCCAAGGCTGAGCCCATCAGCAACGGTGGTAGCACCTCTGCTATAACGTATTTAAGAACTGGGGAAAAAACTGTGCAAGAGAAAACTGCAGCCAGAGAGAGGAGTGAGAAGAAACAACTCTGCAGACACCAAGGTCAGTGAAGAAGGTGGGAGAGGAGGTGCCCCAGGGGCCAAAGCAGAAATTCCCCTGCAGCCCATGGTGAAGACCATGGTGAGGCAGGCTGTCCCCCTGCAGCCCATGGAGATTAACAGTGGAACAGATATCCACCTGCAGCCCATGGAGGACCCCACTTGGAGCAGGTAGATGTGCCTGAAGGAGGCTGTGACCCCATGGCAAGCCCATGCTGGAGCAGGCTCCTGGCAGGACCTGTGACCCCATGGAGAGAGGAGCCCACACTGGAGCAGGTTTGCTGGCAGGACTTGTGACCCTGGGGGTACCCACACTGGAGCAGTCCGTTCCTGAAGGACTGCATGACGTGGAAAGGACCCATGCTGGAGCAGTTTGTGAAGAACTGTAGGCTGTGGGAAGGACTCATGTTGGAGACATTCATGGAGAACTATGGCCCACGGGAGGGACCCCATGCTGGAGCAGAGGAAGAGTGTGAGGAGTCCTCCCCCTGAGGAGGAAGGAGTGACAGAGACAAAGTGATGAACTGACTGCAACCCCCATTCCTTGTCCCCCTGCACTGCCTGGGGGGAGAAGGTAGAGAAATCAGGAGTGAAGTTGACCCCAGGAAGAAGGGAGGGGTGGGGGGAATGTGTTTTAAACTTTAGTTTTATTTCTTATTATCCTATTCTGATTTGATTGGTAATAAATTAAACTAATTTCCTCTAGTCGAGTCTGTTTTGCCCATGACGGTAATTGCTCAGTGATCTCTCTCTGTCCTTATCTCGACCCACGAGCCTTTTGTTCTATTTTCTCCTCCCTGTCCAGCTGAGGAGGAGGAGTGATAGAGTAGCTTTGGTGGGGACCTGATGTCCAGCCAGGGTCAACCCACCACAGATTTCCATTACTGTCAGTGGAATTTGGAGCACTGTTTTAGGAAAAAATCAAACGATAAGTTAGTTTTATTTGGGGTATTTTCCATGTGCACTAAAACCTGCATTGTAATATCATTACTCATTTTGTGTGGCTCCACAGAAGCCTTTGGAATGTATCTGTCTGGCAAGCATGCACTGAGGTTTCCCAGACCTTTCTTATATATTTTACTTTTGATGGATGATTTTTCCTCATAAATATTTCCTCATAGCCCTTATTCTTAATTAAGGGGCATGTTGATGCACTTTATGAAGGCAACAGTAACAGCTTTTTTTTATATAGTCACTCATTCATGCTCTTGAACAACTTCTTCACATAAAATGCATATTTCATCCAACTATATTCCACACCTTTAGATGCTAAGGCTGTGTTGTTGTATTACTGATGTCAGGGACAGATGTACATTGCCCCTTCTAGGAGATGGCTTGGCAAAGGTAGAGCATTTAGCTGGCTGAGTCCATGGGTAGTTCCTTTGCTGGTGAGAGCCCTGTGTCACTGTGGACTTCCCGGGACATCACTGGACAATATCTGACCCTGATCGCCACCCGGATTTGCCACTCCGCATTCTGGCTCCTTGGTGGCAGGTGCTGCTCCCACCTGCCTTGTTATCCTGCTTGCCATCCCTCATGGACCAGCTTGTTCTCACTGTGCCCTGATAGCTGACATAATTATCCCTGGAAATATGGTTTCACAACAGGTTGCAGGTTAGGAGCAGAATTTCTCCCTGGCTGTGAGTTTTAAACTATGTTAAGTCACAGAACAGAACTGTAAAAATTAATATTTATACATGGGATATAGAGCTTCCTTATTCATATAAATAAAATGGAGTGCTTCATTTTTCATATCTCAGGAAACGCCAGTTCAAACATGCATTAAAAAATAGCAGTTGGTTGGACTTTTTTTGTTACATTTTTTGATGAAAAGTGAAATAAGATGAAATTAAAACAATTTTTATTGTAAAACATGATGAAGGTTCAGAATGGACAAAGAAGTTTTGAAGTAGACATTTTTCAAGATGTTTCCTTTTGAAATTTTTCTGAATTTCACTTCTGAGTTCTGAAGTTTCATTTTGACCTATGAAGGGATTTGATTTTTATATTATTGTTAATGTATTTTATACCATGTCAGTAGCAGCATTCAGTATAAAGCTTGAAATATTTTACTTTATTCTTTATGTCTTAATTTCCAATTATAACAAGTTATCTTTTTGAGAGTACTGTTGTTTGCCATAGTGAAAGAGTTTCACACTTGAATTGATTTCTCCTTCTGAGACTGCTATGACACTGTAAATACGCTGAATACAAAGCAATAGATAGTTCAACCAACATTAAGTAGAAGATATTCTTACTGATTTTGAAAATGACTCATTTAAGTATTACAACATAAAACTAGCAGTTTATGCACTATTGCAATACTCCATTAAATAACATAAAACAAACACAAGCATTTTAAACATGAAAATCTTACAATTGTAATTCCATCCTGAATTAAAACAAAAAGGTGTCAACATAACCAAATTTCCAGCAAAGCAGAAATTCCAGGTTTTCCTGAGGTCCATATCCAGCTCCACGTTTGATGGGAAGCTTGTGCTTCTTGTGCTGCGTGTTGCTGAATCAAATCCTAGAGCAGACAAATTAGTCTACAATGTAAACACTGATTATGTATGACTCTACACCTTACACTTTTTGGACTGTTTCTCCTTCACCTTTATTTTCAAGCATTCTGCTCACTTAGCGCTCTATATAAATGTGTGTGTGAATCTGTCCCAAGGGTCAATCTCTTTTCACTGGAGATTCTGGTTTTCAGTTTTTGGCTTGCCCTGTGGTGCCAACAGGTACGTGTCACTCAACCTGTCTGCCACAGATTACAGTCTAAGAGATGGGGTTTTTGTCCACCGGGGGAGCTGGAACTGTTCCATGAAATGGAAGTGTGTCCATGAAACCACCTGTGGTGTGAGAGGTATTATGTCGGACTGGAGCCGGCCACTCACCCATTCCCTGGGTGCCTATTCCTGGTTGGGGAGAGGCAGTCCAGCCTACTGAGAGGAGAAGTGACCTTGTTATTGTGGGTAAAAAGAAACCAGAGTCTTAAGATTTACTTAGGGGAAAAAACTGTGCAGTGAAGGGTTTTGACTATTTACAGAGTAGCTGAGAGAAAGAACAGTTTGTTTTTAATTTTGCTGTGTTAGGAGAGTACAAACTATGTGAATTGGGAGAGAAGGGGTTTGTGGAGATGATGATAGCTGTAGTTGTGAGCTTTTCAATAGGATGAGGAGGGGAGTCCTCTCAAGAGGGAAAGCATGAAATGGAAAAGGTGGGAGAAGCGGTGAGTGGATGTGCAGAACTGGGAGTGAGCGGGATGCCCATGAGGTGGAATGTAAATGTTAACTCCAGCCATTCTCCTGCTTCCTGCTAGGGAAATATAATTACCCTGCCCTTTCCATCAAAACGTCTCACTATAGCTCTAGATGGGTAGCTACCAAAATAGGGTAGATGACCAATTTAGCATAGCGTCTGTGTCTAAATAAAGCCCAGTTTGAGTCTGTGGCCAAATAATAGCATCCACTACTCTTTGGGTATATTAATGTGTGAAATCACTGGGGATATAATTAAGCACTGCTATTCAAAGGCTGGCTATGTAGTATTGATGCCTTTCTGTATATTCTTTACATATGAAAGTGTGAATACTGCCAAGAATTCAGCAGTGAAAGTCTGGCGTGCAGGTGAATGATACGTGCGTTACCATACTATCATCTAGTGGCAGCAAGAGGCAAAATAACGGAGTAGAGCAGTAGTTTGCTTCTGCTTGCATCAGTTACCAAGATATTGAGCACAACCACTGATGTGGTATTGAACAACTGATTTCCAAGCTCTGAAGTCTTTAGTCAGCTTTCTTCTTTTCTTTGTGAAAAGATTGTTTTGATTTATAACGAAGAGACGTGCACTGATTTTATGTCCAATGCCCAGGTGGGAGTTTTGACTAAGAAGTGAGAAGTGTGCCCAAATGAGTTCAATTATCATGTCTTGGAGTTAAGAAAAAGAAAACAAGTCAAGCTGTGCTCTGCAGGCCAGCATCTGAATTGCAGGTGCAGATCTTCACCTGGCATCAATCAACTTCAGTGAAGCCAAATTGATTTATACCTGCTGAGAATTTGGCACAGTATGTTCATAAATTCTAGATTTATGCTTATATCAGAAAGAAAGACAGCGAGAGAGGTATTTTGATGTTTTTAATTTATTCCGACCACTGTTATTCAAAGTCTGATCCAGTGTAATGGATACATCTCTCATGCAAATTTCTGGACTGTAATGAGTTGTCACACAAATATTGAACATAAAATAGTTGAAGTAGATGTATGCTGTGAAACTTTATCCTTGAAAGTACACAAGGGGTGTGATGCAGAACACAAAGAAGCAGTAAAAACATTCAGCATAAAGAATAAGCCCTCCATCATTTTATATTCTTATGTGAAAATTAAACCTTTGCTTTTTGCCACACTCAACATTAATTCATAGAAGTAGACGAGTGCCATCTAGTGAAGAGACGATTTGTTGTATATCTAAAGAGCCACAAATCCAACTTTGTTCCTTCTTCATTCTTCGGTATGATTGGAATGATAAGGACAGACAAACACTCTGCAAGAGAAACATTGAGCAATACGTTCAGTTCACTGTGTTTGTAGTACACATTGAAATAAAAGAAGGTACAAAAATGCAAAATACTAACTTCCTTATTACAAAGTGCCCTGTACATATACATATCAGCTTGTTTTATTTAATCCTATTCCCTGCTTCTTCTCCAGCATCACTTCACTTCTCTGGATAAAAAAATCTAATATATTAACTTGTGACTTATTTAGGGAAAGTTCAGTATCTCTTCTAAATATCCCCAGCTGGATTAGCAGAAAAGTTTATAATTGACCTTGATGTAGGCAATTCCCTTTTCATGCTGATTTTTGGCTACGTCTTACCATTCAGAAGCATCTGAAAGCGGAAGATAAATTCTGGATCTCTTAACCTTGCACTGTAAAAGCATAAATGCATTACAGCTGATGTGTTGACACCATGGCTAACACTTAGTGATAACATCTTTTTTTTAAAAACACTCTTTGAGACTACTGTCCTGGTCTCCAGAATGTCCTCAGTTTTCTTCTTAAAGCTTCTCTTCCTTTTGCATTTCATCAGACCCACAAGGGAAGTTAATTATATACTTTTATTATATATTCCATACTGTATTATCTTGGAAATTGATTTGCCTGTGCAGTTATTTTGAATCATAAGCAATTTAAAATGGATTCTTTGAAAATATGGTTTAAATCTCCTTTAAGTCTAGGCAGTTTTTGCTTTAGAGTAAATAGAAGATCAACAAATCTAACACATGAGACAAATCTGCTTCATGGTTTTAAATTAAAGTGAAATGGGCTGGTTGCTAAGAGATGAGAAGTCAGTGCCCATTGACCTTACAGTTCAGATAAAGCAGGGCCTGAGTTTGCTGACACCAGGCTGTACCGTGGCATGTCCACTATTAGCTGACACCACGGATACCTGCTCTCCTGCTTTGTGGGCCTTATTTGGCCAGTTTTACACAGGCTCAAATCTCTGTTCCTAGTGCTGCTTGCAGATCATTAACTAGAAACGCTTGCCTCAGGCACTGGCTGCTCCTTCTATCACCAGTGTTAGCCCAGTTTTTGAAGAAGGTTAATGCGATTGCATGCCGTATTTCCTAATAACTTTTGAACCTTTTAGCCATTTTCAACCAGGTGTGTCAGAAGGTCTCAGGGATCTGAAGTTTTAAAAAATTTTGTGTAAAGATGTAAGTGGGTGACGAACAAAGATTTCCCTCAGTCCCTCCTCAGGAAATGGCTGCAGCGTGAACTCATCTGTTGTTAAACACCAAAGAGTCATCTTGGAGACAGACTATAAAAAAATCCTAACAGCAGGAAAAGATTTGATTAGAAATTGTCCTTTTTAGGCACTGAAGACTTGAGATAATAGTGGCAGATAGTATAGGAAACCAGCCTTCCTCAGTCCCATTGCTCACAGAACAACTCATCTGTTCTATGATGTCCAGTTGATGCTATGCTGTCTGTAGTGAAAAGGGACCATTAGATCACCTTTTATCCTAGAAGAGAACATTTTCCATGCTTGTTTCTTTGAATCAGCTTCGCTGTGATTTGAGCATAAATGATATTTGATCCTTTTTTTACTTAATCCCACACTGATCCCATGCCTTTTTCCCGCCTTGTTGAGATCACTAACCAGGGATGAAGACAGAATTTTCAAAACCACTCAGCATTGCTCTGGCTCTCCTGGGAGCAAGACAGGGCATTGACAGAGCTGGGCGATAGAGAGTCCTGCACGTCCCACCTTTTCTGCTGGATGCATGCTGCATGCTTTATGTTAGCATTTATACAGTGTTTTATGCCTTTTCCCACTGGCTGTATTTTGCTTCCCTTTCTCTTTACGTTGTTTATGCTGAGATAGGAGATAGGCAAAAAAAATGACCTTCTCTGCTGTTTAAATAAGTAATGTACATGTGTGATTGGAGGCTACAGATAAGTGCCTTCACAGAAATCCATTTTTAATAGTGAGCAGATGGGGAAAAATCATTTGTCGTAAGATTACATAGAGGAATATTTAAACCTGTTATGAAATTTTTAAAGATCTTAAGGAGTATGATAATGATTATGCAGACTAGGTTTATTGCTAGGTATGTAATGAAAATGAAAAGAAATCAAAGAGAAACACACAGTGGAAATCAATATTAACTAAAGTATTATGTGTGAAATTAGTCTAGAAAAGAAGAAAGTAATATTTCATGTAAAAAGGTTTGAGGGAAAGCAATCATGAGGCATAATTAACTGGGCAGTTCCTTACTTTTGGGGCTTTTGGTGAGCCTATTTTACCCTTAATTACCCTGAGCTGATTTTTTAAAAAGGTTTCTTTAAATTAGGTATGTTTTCTTAGCTTATTTTTACAGGTTGCTCTGCATATTCTCAATCCCTGACTTCATTCCCGTGCACAAGTACAGGCTGGGCAGAGAGTGGATTGAGAGGAACTTAGGGGTGTTGGTGGATGAGAAGCTCAACGTCAGCTGGCAATGTGTGCTTGCAGCCCAGAAAGCAAACTGTATCCTGGGCTGCATCAAAAGAAACGTGGCCAGCAGGTCGAGGGAGGGGATTCTGCCCCTCTACTCCACTCTCATGAGACCCCACCTGGAATACTGTGTCCAGGTCTGGAGCCTCCAACATAAGAAGGACATGGACCTGTTGGAGTGGGTCCAGAGGAGGGCCACGAAGATGGTCAGATGGTTAGAGCACCTCTGCTATGAGGACAGGCCGAGAGAGCTGGGCTTGTTCAGCGTGGAGAAGAGAAGGCTCTGGGGACACCTTGTAGCAACTTTCCAATATCTGAAGGAGGCCTACAAGGAATCTTTTTACAAGGGCATGTAGTGAAAGGACGAGGACTAATGGCTTCAAACTGTAAGAGGGTAGATTTAGATTAAATCTCAGGAAGAAATTTTTCACTCAGAGGGTGGTGAAACACTGGAACAGGTTGTCCAGGGAAGTTGTGGAGGCCCCATCCCTGGAAGTGTTCAAGGCCAGGTTGGATAGGGCTTTGAGCAATCTAGTCTAGTGGGAGGTGTCCTTGCCCATGGCAGGGGGGGTTGGAACTAGATGATCTTCAAAGGTCCCTTCCAGCCTAAACCATTCTGTGATTCATTACCAGTCTCCTAATAGAGGGTGGTTTACCTGTTGTAAGTAACAGTGTGTAGGGTTTACTGTGCTGGGAGCCCCACTACAGTAGATAACCTGGCCTGGTAGGTGTTTTGCCTAACTAAGGTCAAATTTTTGCATCCCTTGAACAGAGTACAGTGGATAAATTTGCTGAAAGTCTTGGATATCTCGGGGTGCCTCAAAGGGCACTAGGTGTCTCTGTGTGAGGCGGCTGAACTGAGCCTACCATGATGATCAGTTTAGCCTCCTGCTAATTACCACTGACTGTTTTGACAGGAGATCTCTGCTGGCTGTGGGAGCTTATGCTCCACGCACATAGGCCAACACCTAAATGGAGACTTTTAAATGGCAATGTCCTGATCCCCTTGCTCCCCTGACTGCTCCTGGTTTCCCAGAAACCTTGGCTCAGGTTCGCTGGGTGAGAGTTGTCTCCTCCAGTTTTAAATATCAGCATTGTAGATATCTGCATCTTAGCTAGTCACACTGTCTCTCTTTATAGTCTGTGGGGAGAAATAAGTGCATTCAGTGTATGATTCATCTGTCCTATTTTAGATGTCTAAATTGGGATGGGAATGTTCCTTGTTCTGACTGCTCATTGCTTTCCATTCCCCAAAGGTGAGACCAAGGTGAAACGCTAAAATACAGACATTTCTGTCTGATTAGTTGAATCCCACCCATCAAATCATAGGAGCTTTCACCCCAAAATCCCCATTATATAGAGCTGCTGCTCAGATGTTTCCCTTGCTGACCATCTGTGTTTGTCATGTAAGGTTATAAAGACAAGGCTATATGAGGTTGTGAAGGAGGTGTGCCCTTCACTAGAAGAGCATGACCTGCCACAAGTGACTTTTTGTCACACGGTGGATCCAGATGCCCCTTCTATCACACAGCTCAGGATGGTACTGACTTGTGAGTCACACTCAGGAAAAAAGTCGGTGCTCTGCCTGCAGAAAATACCTCTCCTTTCTCACCTTCCCAAACTGCCAGTTATGATCACTGTGTTAGAGGCAAGCTGAATTTCTTCTTACCTCTCTTTCTTGCATAAGAGGGAGAGAATAATGGTTGCCTGCATTGTTTCTTCCTTCCCTGCCACTTGTGATGTGTGCCTTTCCTAGTTTGTGCTACAAAGCAATAAATAGCACCTCCAGGAGAGACAATGGGGAGCAGAAAGAAGAAACCACCAGGACAGCCATAGCAGAGACCATTTCAGTGACTTCCATGCATGGAATGTCTTGCTTGACTAGTTTCACCAGCAAAAGCTTGACAGAGAAGCACTGTGGGTGTGCTCCATAACCCAGATGGGAACACATCGTATTGAGTATGTTAAAAAGGTTACAGACTTCTTGCTTGTAAATGTAAAATCAAACATCCTCCAGTAATCCAGCTCTAGCTAGGACTGTACTAGGTTTTTATAAGCTGGTTCTCAACGCTTCATCTAAATCTGTGAGCTAGGAGACAAAGGAAAAAGAAAAAGGTTTCTTTGCATGCAGAGTGCTAGAAGAACTCAGATGGGAAGATCTGAGGGCAAATCTGAAGCTCTCAGGACAAGATGGCTGATGGGAGTGAAGAGCAAAGGAGAGCACTGCCCAAAAGATCTCTGGAAGAGTTACGATGTGCTCATGGCTCTTGCAAGCGTAGTGCTGTTTGTCTTTTGGACAGGAATACCCCAAGGAGCCTTTAGTGAAAGGTGTGTTCAAAGCATAAATGCATTTGTAATATAAACAACTTTTTAATACAAAATAGATTAAAAATCCTGTCTTTTTTTGTGAAGCAAAATCTGGTTTTGGTGGCCTTTCTGAAAAGGTTTAGGCTGCCAGGGGAGGCATATGCTGCAAAGAATCTCCTGCAACACACTATGTGTGTGGTATCTCTGCCTTTTTAAATGTCCACTGGGGAAAAATGCCATTGTGGAGGGGTGTGAAGGCATCGCATGGTCCTGGCACAACAGCAGTGCTAAACAGCAGCATCATTGGAGAGCACAAATGCCTGGTGATGCATCATGAAAATGCTTTACTGAGGTGCTGATACTATGTAGACAATGTATTTCTTTTTAATTTGATGGGAAGAGCTTTTGTCTGCTGTGATGAAATAGGAAAGGCTGAAAGATTTACTGTCTCAAGGTTAATTGCAATCAGATCTTTGGTGAAATTAATTTTAACAGTGGAAGAGGATAACAGGCCAGAGGAGAGAAAAGGCAGGTTAAAGAATATTTAGATGAGTTAGAAATGTTCTAGTCAGCAGGGTCAGTTGAAATTTGGTACAGAATACTTAAGAAAGTTGCCAAAGCAATTGCTGAACTATTAGTGGTGGTCTTCAGATACTTATGGAGGATCAAGACGTCTCAGAGCCCTAGAGAAACTTTCACATAGTACCTGTATTTAAAGAAAAAGAAAAATAAAGTACTACATCGGGCAGCTTAACTGGGATACTAGAGCAAATGATTAAAAAATTAAGTAAAGGCAGCAAGTAGATAATAAAGTGATGGAGGCAGTCATTGTGGATTTGTCAAGAAAGAGTTATGTCAAACCCACCTTTATATTTTTGACTTCTTTGCTGGTCTGTTAGATGTAGAAAACCAGTAAATGTGGTATTTCTTCATACTCACATGACAAATAGGGAATACCTTTGATTAGTTCCCATAAAGTGAGTGCACTGCTTAAAAAACTGCTGTCAAAGAAACATTATCAGTGCTTTGGGGTAAAAATGAGAGGGCATTTCAAGTCAGAGTTCTGTGAGGTTTATCCTGAACACAATTCTACTCAGTATTTATACTGAAGTTTTGAATGATATAACAAGAGAGTAAGGAGGATTTCAACAACCGTGGGAGATGGGATCATGTTTAAAATTGATTTTTACTCAGTGGAAAAATGCCTGATATCAATCAATGAAATACAATGACAGAAAGGGAAAAATGCTGTACATAAGAAAAGGTGACAAATTGCCCCAAAATATGTGGAAGACAGAAAAGACTGTGAGGTTTCAGGGTTAACATCAGTCCTAAACTGCAAAAGGTTTGAAGATTTGATGGTTTATCAAGTCATTTCATTCTGGGATATACTCGTATACAAAGACATGGAAGGGAGTTATTTTCTTTTCCCTTGTGTAGGTGGGGTCTCAGCTGAAATACTCGGCTCAATTCTGAGCAGTGGATATGGACAAAATGTTGGGAATCCAAAGGTGAAGCAACAAAGCTGATCAACAATTGGAAAATGTAGCCCTTGAAGTAAGACTAAGAGCTCCATTTAATCTAGAAAAGTTAAGTAAGGAAGTGTATGGTGCAAGATGTAAAGGCTCTTTATAAAGGAGATGATAACTGATTATTTCCAATGCCTGCTGATGACATGCCAGGAGAAAAATAGGCTAAATGTGAAGCCAACCATCTTTGGTTTGGATACCAGGAAAAATCTAACAAAAGGGACAATTAAACCCTAAACTAGGTTTTCTAGTGAAGGAGTGGTATCATTATTATTATTATTATTATTATTATTATTATTATTATTATTGTTATTATTGTTGTTGTTGTTGTTGTTGTTATTGTTGTTATTGTTGTTATTGTTATTATTGTTATTATATTTCCATGTTCTTCACTGGAAATATTTTCACATTAAATGCAAAAAATTCTTCTGGGCTTGTTTTAAAAGCAAGATAAACTGGATTTGGTCCCTGTGCAGAGGGGTGGACTAAACTAGTGATTCCTAATACTGCTGTAGCTAAACTTGCCTGCTGCTGCCTCTGCCTCTTCCATGCCCTACCACTTCTGACTCCTGCTACTCCCCTGCCTGCCTCCAGCCCCTGCCCTTTCCTTTTTGCTGCCATCCTGCCCCTTCCCATACCAGCCTATGCTGCTGCTGTCTTCTGCTTGCTTCTTAATTGCCACTTCCAGCAATGGTGGCTGGGAACACAGAAGGCCCGCAAGAGAGTGTCGTGACTGGCATACCTCGCCCCTTGGAAGACACTGGCCTATATAGTTTCGTCTGGTCCCTTGCAAGCCTGTATTTCTGTGCTGCCATGATGCTATGACTTCTTTTTCTGGCAGAGTGTAGCATGACATAGACAGTGCTTGATAATAAGCGCAAAGCAGAACCGTGCAAAAAGGATTTTCAGTCTTTTTCTCAGTCAGCCACCTGCTGATCTGGCCACCTACCTATGCCTGCCCAACATCAAGGATGCACAATTATGCTGGCTTTCAGTGGCTCTGAGGAATTTGTTGATTTTTCCTATCCAAATCCCTTGCAGCTCTTGTTTGTAGCTCAGGCACCTTTGGGCTGGCTCAGCACCAAGGGCAAATCAAGTAATAACAGGGTGAGTCTCCCACGGCTGGTAACGCGAGCACTAGTGTTGTGCAGTGCTCCTGGCACGGTGCAACACAGGCTGACCACAGCCAGGAATATGAGCCCCGAATGAAATCTCACTGTGAGCATGTTAGGGTAACTGCTGCAGTATTAAGATATAAATAGCCATATGTGTTTACACTGCAAAAAGAATTACACCCACACACATACAATATCACTCCAAAATAAGGAAACATAAACTGTTAACGTTTGGCCTTTTAGAATCAATATTAAGTCCAGTGATTTCTTGCTGCTCAGATGTATAACTCTGCTTTGGGATCTCTGTAATATTTTCCCTACTTTGATCTCTTAACAGACTGTTTCTAGTGGATACTGGAGTGGAAACAGGCATAAGGTTAATTTTTTTTTAATGTTTCTAAGTTGTATTTTTGAGTCGCTAAATTACTTTTCACAGAAATATAAGGATATTTCCACTAGAATTAATTATTCCAACTTAAATATTTGTTTTCTAAAGCAATTTCAAAGAAATCTTGTAAATGTTTCAAGTAGTGTTTCACAATGTTTGCTTGTATTGGGCATTACTCCAACTAGCTTTATCTGATAGTTCTTGGTACTTGTATGGGAATAGACCACAAATAGTCAGACCTTTCCAAACTGTATGTGCTCCTCACAAATCCACAGACACCTATAGCAGCCACTGTAACTCGTCCCTCTTCCTAGTCTATGCAGATGTTGCTCCCCTGTTTCAGGACTCAGTATGACCCTGTCATTTCTTCTTCGTCTGCCTCTGCTCTACTCCTTTTCCCGCACTACCATATGTCCTCCTGCTTAGGAAGGAAGTGATGGATGGCATCAACTGTTGGACTCAACCAAAAGAATAAGACAGAATACTTTTTTCTTAGAAGTCTTCAGTGGGCTCCACAAATCTCCACATGGACCTCCCCATGCTCATCACTTTAGTTTTATGTTGTCGTCCAAAACGGTGCTCTGACAACTGATGCTGCAAACCCTGGAAGTAAATTACTAAATCTCTGACTAAAGAAAAATCACACTCATTCCCTGTATCTATTGTTTGTGTCTCTGACACAGACAATGATGTCCTAGACCAGCACAAAAACATTTTCTAGAGTAAACCTGGACGACCTTAGAGTTTAAATCATGCAGGATATGGATCAAGGCCCCCTGTTTGCCCTGCAGCCCTAGCTTAGTGCTTCTTATCCTGTCAAGGCCTGTGGAAATCACCCTTACTAGTAAAAATAATGGTTGTAGTAAGAGTATATTTTGACAATATGACTCAACAATAAAAACATATCAGCCTCACATCCTTGAGGGAAATACAACTTTTTAAAAACTTAAATTCTACAATTCTGTCGCCTCATACATGCCTTTTATTTTTTTCAATATGTACATATTGTAAACCATGTAGATAGTAAAAGAGCACATGCGTAAACTCTTTTCTAGAAGCTAATAACTAATTCCAGACACATTAGTTTTCTTGGCTGCTGAAATGGCAGAGAAAAAGTTGTGGACATGCTAAACCAATGATCTTTAACCATCAGTAATCCCAAAACAGAAAAAACTCAGTATTTATCCGACTTTCTATATCTGAATGACTTAGCATGTGAAGGTACAGGAAAAAAAAGTAAACTTCTGTTTCTAAGTGAAGATCAAAAAGTGCTCTACAGGCTAAAAATTAAGGTTCTCAACATCCCTGTGCATTAGGTAATGATCTAATTTTACATGTGGGAGGAACTAAGGCACAAAGAAATCTTTAGATTTATGAACCATATCATTGAAAGCCTGCGATAAAGATCAGGATAAAACCCGAAACTCTTCAGCATAGTCTTTTGCTTTAATTAAATTTCTTTCCTAAGAGTTCTCAGGAGTTTTAGCAGATGTACAGGTTGAAATTCTGCTCATATAAGTCATTGAAATATGTATTGCATCTTTTGAAAGCTTGGAAATGAGGTTCTTGTCTTCTAAGGGTGGGCATGGACAGTCTACAGCAGAGCTTATAAAAAGGAAGTTACTTTTTGTTTGGCAAAACCCTCTCCTTTCCTCCCTAAGCTTCACCATAAATTGCTATAGGTCAGTAGCATAATCTGTTTTTTGGGTGCCTTTGGAGTAAACGGAGTTATGTTCTATAAGTGAGAGATATTATTAATGAAAAGATGAAAAAATATCCTGCTGAATTGCTTTGTGTTATGAAACCTCACACATCTGTTTGCATGAAAAAAGAGAGACTGTGTTATTTAAAATCAGTCACATTTAAAAGACTATTTTAATGATACATTACTGAATCGTTTATAAATCAAAAGGGGGAGAACTCAAACCAGCTGGTATCTGCCAGAAAAAGGGCAGGTGGCTGTTGTAGGCAGAAGTGTATCTTGGAAATGAAATGCTTGCAAACGTCATGTGAAATAACTGAAAGTATTAGAAGTAGGAATTACACATACAGAAGCTGATGACCATAAGAAAACATGCACGCAGCTTTGGGACCACAGGCTAGAAATTACCCTTCCTATCTATATTCAAAAACTGGTGAAAAGGCTCTGACAGATTTAGCTGCAGCACTTTCCAGTGTTAATTCTCCTGCCTGCCCTATTTTTCTGACAGGTTGCCACCACTTAGCAGAAGAGGCAAAATGGGACAGGTTGATGCACTTCACCCACTCCTGGTCACACCTTGCATATTAACACAATTGTCTCATCACAGTGGATGAGGTTAATACACTGAAATGGGGTGACTGAAGTGTGTACACGCATCTGGTTCTCTTGCTGCTGGGATAATGACAGCAGTTTCTGTCTGAGAAACAAGGGTAAGAGCCTGACTGATAATGTTCTTACCAGCCCATCATTCAGTCTGAAGATCAGAGGCCATTTCACCCCCACTGTTCCTGCAATGGCCCCATTACACAAGCTATTAGGCAGGATGTTTTTGTGACGGCAGACATGCTATGTGCTGAGTGGCCTTGGCAGTAAGATGCAGAACTGCAGAGGAGGTTGGATTGACCTTTGGAGGTCACCTGGTCCAAGCTCCTGCTCAGTGCAAGGCTAACTTCACACATGGCTGTGCACATGCACTGGCAGACATCAACATTTCCTCTGTAATCTGATTTCATGGAGCTTTTCTTTTTCAGGTGCTCTTCAAGAGTAGTTCACTTTTATAGACCAAGAACACAAGGGACAAAAAGGTGATTTTTTTAAAGGTAAAAGTTCTTGGTTGTAAATGTGAAGCTGATGTGTAGATGCATTTTTTTTTCCACACACTAGTTTTCACAAAGTATTAAATTTCTAGTTTCTTCTTTTTAATAGACATTTTTTACAACAGGTGAGCTTTTTGCTCCATCAGAAAATCAAGTAAAGGTACAGTAGGCTGATGCTCAGCTTGCCCAAGACTGGAGAGTTTACATGTTATGAACACCAAATAAATCCAGGGGGGTGGGGAAGAGGAAAAGTAATCATAGAATCGTTTAGGTTGGAAAGGACCTTTAAGATCATCTAGTCCAACCATTGACCCTACTCTACCAGGTCTGCCGCTAAACCATGTCTCTAAGCACCACATTTACACGACTTTTAAACACATCTAGGGATGGTGACTCAACCACCTCCCTGGGCAGCCTGTTCCAATGTTTGATAACTCTTTCAGTGAAAAATTTTTTCCTAATGTCCAACCTAAACCTCCCCTGGCGCAACTTGAACCCATTTCTTCTTGTCCTATCGCTAGTTACTTGGGAGAAGAGATCAGCTCCCATCACACTACAACCTCCTTTCAGGTAGTTGTAGAGAGCAAGAAGGTCTCCCCTCAGACTTCTCTTCTCCAGACTAAACATTCCTAATTCCTTCAGCCGCTCCTCATAAGACATGTTCTCCAGACCCCTCACCAGCTTCCTTGCCCTTCTCTGGGCATGCTCCAGCACCTCAATGTCCCCCCTATACTGTGGCACCCAAAACTGAACACAGGACTCAAGCTGCAGCCTCACCAGCGCTGAGTACAGGGGTACGATCACTTCCCTACTCCTGCTGGCCACACTATTCTTGATGCAGGCCAAGATGCTGTTGGCCTTCTTGGCTACCTGGGCACACTGCTGGCTCATGTTCAGCCGGCTGTCCACCAGGACCCCCAGATCCTTCTCTGCCAGGCAGCTTTCCAGCCACTCCTCCCCAAACCTGTAGCGTTGCCTGGGGTTGTTGTGACCCAAGTGCAGGACCCGGCACTTGGCCTTGTTGAATCTCATACAGTTGGCTTCAGCCCATCGATCCAGTCTGTCCAGATCTCTCTGTAGAGCCTTCCTCCCCTCAAGCAGATCAACACTCCCACTTAATTTGGTGTCATCTGCAAGCTTACTGAGGGTGCACTCAGTCCCCTCATCTAGATCATCAATAAAGATATTCAACAAGGCTGGCCCCAAAACTGAGCCCTGAGGAACACCGCTTGAGACCTGCTGCCAGCTGGATTCAACACCATTCACCACAACTCTCTGGGCTTGGCCATCCAGCCAGTTTTTAATCCAGCGAAGAGCACACCTGTCTAAGCCATGGGCTGCCAGCTTTTCTAGCAGAATGCTGTGGGAGACTGTGTCGAAGGTCTTACTAAAGTCCAAGTAGACAACATCCACAGCCTTTCCTTCATCCACCAGGTGGGTCACCTGGTCGTAAAAGGAGATCAGGTTGGTCAATCAGGACCTGCCTTTCATGAACCCATGCTGTCTGGGCCTGATCCCCTGGTTGTCATGACATGACATGTATAAACAAGTAGGTGGTTCATGTTGGTATTGCACAGAAGTTGGCAACTGTGCAATAAATTTTAGGTTTTTGTAGTCACGTTCCTTTACTTCTCGTGCTTATTATTCTTGGATCTCAACTCTCTAGGTGAGATGGGTTGAACTCTATATATTCTCTATAAGTAGAGGTAGGATAAGCTGCCTCCCTCTCCTGAAGTTTATGTGTCATCCTGGAGCTCCACTGCAGGCTTGGAACCTCTAGTTGTCATCCAACATGGCAAGGAACAAAAGTTCCCCAAAGAAAATCAAACCATTAAGTACATAAAGGAAGAATGAATGGCTCTAGACAGCGGACCAATAAGATTGAGAAATGACCAATGTGACAGTGAAGTCTTTGAAACAGTAGATGGTGTGAAAGTTTATGAGCTTTTAATCTCTGTTTCTTCACTGCTCACTTCAACTGTCAAACTAAGGAGACTGTGGGGAGCGAACTTCAACAGAGGATGTGCTAATTATTTAAACCATACTTGTATTCTTGCTCCTACATCCCCCTTTGATTTTGATAATGACAACGTTTCAGCAAGATTATTACTCTTTGGACAAGGAAAACAGATAAATATATTTCGGACTGTAGGCACATCCTTTGAGAATTGTGAGGTGAAAATGAGAAAAACAATGAAATTTGACAATTATCAAGATCAAAGCCAAGCTCCAGTTGTCCAGAGGAATGGGAAGCCCTTGCAATGAACTTTTTTGTGTTTAAAAAACAAATCCAACACTGGGAGAAAATTTCAGAGGCACAACAATTAGTATAAGGCAGAATTTCTAGGAAGAAAAAAAAAAGTAAAATTAAAATGCATTTTTCAAATTTTTTGTCCATCTCATGAGCCCCTGGCTTTACCAGCTCCCTAGTAAAACAGCTTCTGGGAAGCAGTGTTGCCAGGAAGATGAAAAGCTGATAAAGGAAACTGCTGGGAACGTCCAGAGAGCTGAGTTATTAAGGAACTGGTTACTCACGTAGCTCAGACAGCTTGGGAGACTGTTTAGGTAACATATTTGGTGTTGTCCATGGCATGCTGGAGCCAGCTGGCTGCAGAGTGAGGCAGTAGCTCTAGAGAGTTCACCTTTGTTGTTGTACTACCTTGATTTCCAGCTGTCCAGGGAACTGGTAAGCCTTAACAGCTCCTTTATGAGGTTGGATGGTGGCTGAGAACTCTGCCAATCAGACTGCTTATAATAACCCCAAAGAGCTCAAGAGATTAAGCAAAGAATGAGTTGACTAGATAAAAGGCTTTAGCAGCCAAGCACCCAGGAGATGGGCAGGAGGCAGAGTGGCCAAAAATGAGCAGATTTTCTTCAAAGGTTGCAACATAACTGGTATATTCCTGCAGAATGCTTTGATCCTGTCAAATCCATTGTTTTCTGATGGCTGCTGGGAAATTTCTGATAAGCTCCAAATCTAAAAACAAGTAAAAATCTTTGCATTTGTGTTTTTGTTTTTCACATAATGAAGTGATAAGATATGCAGGCCTCACATTACACCAAGTACAGTAACATGTAATATAGGTCTGAAAACAAAGGACTTTAATTAGCAATGCCTTTTCTCTCATTTACACTTGTGAAAGTGACTGTAAAGTAGGTTTTACAGTGAACACACTAGTGAAAATGCTCAGATGCCTTCTAAGACATATTTCTTCTGGCCTGTAGCTGTTCTTCCAGTGAAGAAACAATTTGTACAAGCTTGATTATAATTACAAAACTTTCTGATTTTTGATTACAGATGTAATTCAATTGCTGCCTTATTACTGCCATAATAACAACTTCTGAAAGGTACTAATCTGTAATCAGAACTCAGGCATAACAACATGGCTGAAAATTATTTCTGTGAATCAAAGGAGATGTTTTATCCCTCAATTACCATTTTCTTTCATTACAGGGTAAATAATAGTGAAAAAACTTCTTTGGATACCTCTTTCTTCTGATAGCCTCTCTTGAAGAAGCAATTGAAAATCTCATGTTACCACTGATAGGTTTCATTATTTAAGTAAACTATTCCCATAACATTTAGATATATAAAACTGTCACTGAAGTCAGCACGGTTATAGTAAATTTATACTTTGGAACTGAAAGCAAAACTTAACATATTGAAATGAGCATCCCCAGCTTCTTTTAAGGTAGACCAATATAAATCCTTTGCTTGATGCAACTTAGAATTTAGCTATGCCATTAAATGTTGGGGGAAAAATTGTTCTGTTTATTACAGTATAAATAGCTGCCTGCCTTTAACTGAGAGTAGAACATAAAAGCACAGTCCAGAATTTAAACCAGATCAGTTTCCTCATTATGGAAAATGGACAGATAGGAGACAAGGAAAAGGATTTCAGGTAATACACTGAATACCATTCATATTATAAATAATAGTGGTCTTTAAATGACACTAAAAAGAGGTGGAAAGAAGCAACAATATTGGGTAATTTTATTGTGATATTTTCCAGTTCTCATTTGATGATTGTAATAATTTTCCTTGTGCTTGAAATAACCACTTTATAGCATGAAGCACCACTGAAACTACTGATCTTTTTTTCATCCACTGAGAATGCAGAGCTTCAGTTTTCATACAACTCTCCTCTTTAACCAGTAGGTAAAATTAATCTGTGCTGGGCTGTGAAGAGCTTCATGCATATCTGAGTAATTTTTGTGATGCTACAAGTCCATTCTACAATGGCCCTTATAGCCAGGAAATATTCTTTGTTTCCTACTTAGCACTGAAATTTATTAATTCTGAAAATGTTCCTGAACTTGACAGTGATTATCTCAAATTACAGGTGCATCTGGACTGAAGTTCTGCAACTGAATGATTTAATTAACCAAATTTAGATTTTGGTGTGAATGGTCAAAATGGTCCTTTTAATAAAATGGATTGGCCCAAAAGTCCAGATAACACCAACCAAATCTTTAACGTCTTTCCTTCACATCTCAGGATCTCAGTGAGCTCATTTCTCATTTTCTGTGCACAGTATGAATACTTAGCTATGTTTTAAGCCATACATATCTAGCTTTTAAGTTAGTCATACACTTTTTCTCAAGACTTTTTCAATTAAACTTTTCCTTTCTCATCTAAAGGTGGAGAAAATTCTCCCCCTTCCCCCTCTCCTAGTCTAGTGGTTTTCTGGAAGCCAAATTAGTAAGTGAATGCTACCCCTAAACACCAAATAAATCTAACATAAATACTTTCACAAAGTTTTGATTGCATGCAAATTCTTTGAAAATTAATTGGGATGTGTTATGGGTTTTTTGATTGCTTTGTGAATGTAGATTGATTTTTATTTCACAACCTGCATTTGTACATAGCTTTCAATGTTGCCACACTTTCATGTGCTAGAAATAGTATCTGCATTTGAAGATTACAGATTGTGCATATCTCTTTATCTTAGTTACAAACAAAAGAAAAGTTATATTCTCTATATGTCTTTTTTTGTTCAACAGGCGTGGTCGATCCTTTACCCAGCTGTGAGCGCCTGGCATTATCTGTTTATGTGAGGTAAACTTTTCTTTTCTGGAAGCGGTGTTCCTCATGTATCAATTCAAGCAGCATGTTTGAAGCAACATAAAAACCTAATTTTGGAACTAGGTAAAAGGCTAACTTCTGAAAACTTCCTAGATTTCATAGAGAAAGAACTATTGGATAATTACGTTGTGTAGTTAAGGTTACAGGTATGTTATTTTAGGAGGAAGTGGATTTCAGAGTTTGTAACTGGCATAAGTAATTCCTTAAAACATGACATTTGGAAAACAGTATTGTTGCAATAGCTACGTCATATCAAGGACAAGATGGCAGCAGGAATGAGTGAGGGAAGAAATGGCTGTTGATTTAACTGCTTTTTACCACATATATGAATCTTTTACGCAAGGTTTGACATTAGTAAGTGTTTTAAAGAGGATCATACCTTTTGGCCAAAGGAAGTAAAATCCTTCATATAGGATACAAAGCCAGCAACCAGCAGCCATCCAGAGAACCATTTTCCTTACAGGATTCCTGACTTGCATAAGAACAAATGAAATACCACCCTCAGAAGAAGACTGGGGTATTAGTGTAGGGCAAATCTGCCTATCTGCCTCCTTCCCTTTTCTTTCTGATAGCTGAGATGCTAACAGCTTGAACAAAGTCCTTGCCACATAGATGTCATGTATCACTGTGGTTTTCCTTCAACAATTTTTTCTACATCTCCTTCTGAGATCTTCCTCTTGCCTGGCAGATCTACTCTGGCTTCACTGCCAAAGAGTCTTTTGTGCCTGGAGAAGGGAACTGGATTTATCAACAAAGATAAAAACAAAGAACTAAGCTGCTAACAAAGAATTAGCTAAGATAAATATTTTTTTCCCAAAAGACGTAATACCTCAGGCAGAGCTTCATATGAAATGTTACTATGTAATTTTTTGTTTTGACCATTCAGATGTGATGTCTTGTCACTTCTTTAGTCTTGTGATAACTATGGAACGTAAGTTCTTTACTGTGTTTATGCTATTTTGAACCAGCACCTCTTTTAAAAATGACACTCACAGACTTTGCTGTAAAATGCAACGTAACACACAATGTTGTGTTTTCCAAACTTGCATTTTGAATAGCATGAAGATTGTCACCACTGAAGGTGTATTATGAATTGTCTATTACATGGAGATTTTTAAAAAAAACTATCACTGAAGAATTGACCATTTTATACATTTAAAAATTAATCTAGAATAATACTGTTCTTGTACCACGTTTGATTTGTTCTGTGCGTGTACATGGCAACATAAATTGTGACATTAAGTACGATTGCTATAGTTTGGGGTTTTTTATACATGAGAAAGTTTATATAAAACTAGTAACTTGAAAAGTAATAATGTAACTGGGTAACTAAAAACTATATAGTATTAAAGTAGTGAAATGGTCCTCATCTTTAACATATTTCTGCTCAGAATACCTTGTGTGACAAGCAAGTGCTAGGATATCTATTTTGTCCAGGTAAAAAAGGCAGAAACGAGGTGATTTATAGCAGGTAGACAGGAAGCCTGTGGAAAATATGAGATTTGATTCCACACATCCAGGGCCAGATTAGCATTTTAACTAGGACTTTTCTTTCTTACTAGTAACCTGATATATCTGGTATCACATGCTAGAAATGACCCGGTCTTCATAGCTGGTCTTCTGTTCCTTTCTGGTTCACACTACAATTTGTGGCTATGATGTGGTGTGTAATGTTATTATAAAAAGGTGGGATTTAGTTTATCTGTGTTTCCGTTTTCTGTGTTTATATTTAACCTGACACTTATTCATTGATCATAAAACAAGAATCGCTTTTTTTGTCTGTGTAAGGACAAACTTTGCAGGTGACTTTGTTTTATGAGTCCAGATGACCTTTTTTACTGGCTGTCTTTCACATAAGGACTTTTGGTCCTTAGTATCCCTTTCTGTGAGGTCTTTCCTACTGGAAAGGAGTAAAACTGTTGAGAAAAATCTAGATAAAACCAGGACCCCATCAAAAGTGACATTCTAAACTTGTGCAAATGTCCAGGAAGGGAAAGTGGCCTCCACACAAACCCCAGCTGAGCTGCTCCATTCTTCACCCTCCCTGCAGCTTCAGGAAGCTGGCTGCCCTCCTCCATGCTCAATAAACACCTCAGCATCTGTCAGAGAAAAAACACAAAACAAAAGCACAAAATAGGAAAAAGGAATGACTTGTCCAAAGAAACAAAAGCCTCGTATTTCAGGTAGGCCTTACGCATTTTAAAAGCTTACTTTCTGTTAGCTGGGAAGCAACCTGTAACATCCACCCCAGAACCGTGGTCACCCCTTCTCGGTGTTACTCAGGACATTTAACATTTAGCAGTTAATATCTAACATTTAACCCTGGGAGGTGTTAACACTTCCACCACCTTTGTAAATCTCACCCTGGCAGAGCCCGCGTGCACGCCACCCGAAATGACTGAGTTACGCAAATGACATTTCCCACTGAAATTACTCCATTACAAAGGCTGCCATGATTTTTATTTCAATTGTTTTTCCTTTCCCCCCCTCCTTTTACCACTCTTACTGTTTTGGGCAGGGCCGGGCCAGGCCCCCCCTCAGGCATTGTACCCGAGGCCTCCCTGGGGCTGAGCAGGCGGGCTAAGCGGCTGGGCGAGGGTAGGTAGGAAGCCATTTTCTGGCTCCCAGCAGCCCTATCTGTGCCCCGAGGGGAGGCCGCAGGGCTGCGTGGTACCCACCCTGGGCTTGCTGGGATGATGAGGGGCCATAGTAGTGCTTGGCGAGGAAGGGGAGAAAACCTTTATGAAACCTGCTAGAAACTGCACTTTCCAGGCCTTTGTCCTTGGCCCAAAGAGCTTCCTCTGGAGTTTAAACCATCTCAGGTGATGGGGCCAAAATGTCGCCCGCAGAAGGAAAGGGCTACCTTGGCCAGTGTTGCATGCTGCCCACGTGGTAATAAATTGCCTTAGTATTACCAGGATTTCATCATTGTGAATGACTGTCTATCAGCCAAAACGTGCTTGAAAATGCAAAAGGGAGAGTGAAGAGAAGAAAGTATGAAAATATACTACCTTACCACAGTTTACAGTGAAAGGTAAATGGGTTACTGAAGAAGACACCTAAGCTTTATTCAGCCAAATTGCTCCTCTGGGAAATAGTGCCTCTCAAAGGTTTTTTTCTTTCTTTAATACTGTAACTAATTTGTCACCCTGCAAAGCTTTTCAGTGCTGATCTAAAAATTCTCTGCTCTCCTATGGAGCACTGTAACAAAGTTTAGCTGTTCACGCTCTGAGAAGGCAACATTGGGATTGTCAGTAGTAGCAAAATAAAATTTTGACTTTTTCCAGTGAGAGTGATGGTGTTCACGGTGGACAATAAATTTTAGCAAGAGAAATCATTGATCTTTTGGGATGTTACGGTTTTTATCCTGAAATTCTGTGCAAGTAATGAATAATCTTCCCAAACGTACAGACAGCTCTGTTATGTTTCTGTTTTGTCAAGAAAAAAGCGAGTCAAAACCATTAGGATTTATTCAGTTTTACTGTTGTTCGGAAGAACCTTGGAATACAGTAGAAAAAGTCTAGAGCCTCTTCAGATTCATGCATACATTGCCATTACTGTCCTTTATGGAAACTAGAGCAACAAGACCACCCAATGGCATTTTTTTTTTTATTTTCTTTGGACAGTGTGAGACCTAATGGACTGCTGCAAACGAGGATTCAGTCATTTGAATTCAAATCCTGAATGACTGATAAACCACATTTGTGCTTTCTGTTGTGTATTTTTTATGAAGATTTCTGAGCAACTTTTTTTTTTTTTATATACAGTTTATACAGTATTTAGAAAAGAGATGATTCTTGTATGAGTACCCTCAGGAATAGCCAGGAATGAGAAGTTTTGTGTGATTGTATCAAAATGACTGAGGGGAGGTAGTTGAAAACTATTATTCCCCTGTATTTTGAATGTGACTTAGATTAATATGTTTTGTTCTTAAAGGAAGTTGACGCACATATTTTCTTGAAAATTCTGAAGGTCTCTTCATACGTCAGTATTGCCAGTAGCAGCACAGATGCAGAGACGCAGAGAAGGGAGGGCTTAGACAAATAACCCTTTGCCTTAAACACTAGAGTCTGGTGTCTCTGGCTTCTGGGCTGTAAGGAATCCTTGGCCATTGCCCTCCCTTGGAGTTTGTAGTTGCTTCGATAATCCCACATGTTAGCAACAAAGACAGATTTTTTCTCCATCTCCTCATGCTCCATTTCATTTTGGTTTTGCTGGCACAATTTTTGGCAGTGCTGTGCTAGTTTTTGGCATTTCCAGTGGATCTGAAACTTGCAAAATTTTAATCTGCAGTTAAGCTCTACTGATGAATCAATCAATTCTCTGTGAAATTAAGGAATTTCTTGTTTGCATGAACACAATTAGCTAGCTGTCAGATCTCAACTTGAATAAAATAAGTTTAACTAGTTTAGTTATCCAGCACGAGCAGTTGCTTAGCTGTGTTGTGGCACTGAAGATGGCACAGAAATTTTGCTCAGATTTCATTGAAAAAGATGTCTGCAGAAATAAAGTATGATACTTTTTTTTTCTTTTTTTTGGTCTGAACTGTGGATTTAAAAAGATCACTGGCATGTACATAACGGTGCTTGTCTACTGTGAAACATATAGTATCATAGGTGGGATTTTGGATTCTGTGGCAGTGGCATTGCATAACATTTAGTTTCCAGTTCTGGTAAGTTGAAGTGATGGTACCCATGTCCTTTTTAGTGTCTCTCTTAGAATCACAGAATCATTTACGTTGGAAAAGACCTTCAAGATCATCGAGTCCAACCATCAACCTAACACTGCCAAAACCACCACTAAACCATGTCTCTCAGCACCATATCTGCATGTCTTTTAAGTAACTCCAGGGATGGTGATTCCACCACTTCCCTGGGCAGCCTGTTCCAACGCTTGATAACTCTTTCTGTGAAGACATTTTTCCTAATATCCAATCTAAACCTCCCCTGGCGCAACTTGAGGCCATTTCCTCTTGTCTTATTGCTTGTTACTTGGGAGAAGAGATTGACCCCCACCTCTCCACAGCCTCCTTTCAGGTACTTGTAGAGAGCGGTGACGTCTCCCCTCAGCCAGGGGGAGACTAAACAACCCCAGTTCCCTCAGCTGCTCCTCATAAGATTTGTGCTCTAGACCCCTCACAGCTTCGTTGCCCTTCTCTGGACACGGTCCAGCAGCTCAATGTCTTTCTTTTAGCGAGGGACCCAAAACTGAACACAGTATTTGAGGTAATCCTTGGTTAAGGATTTCACAGTGAGGCCAAAGTATTTTTACATTGTCTATTCCATTTGGATACAAATGAACAAATTTTATCTACTGTATCTTTTTTTCCTCTACAGTTACATTGAAATAGGAATTAAACAGCCTGAGGGGAAAAGGAAAGAAATGACAGCAAGTGTTTAATTATGAATACTGCCTGTTTAAATTACTATGAAAAAATACACATTCATTACTTCATGCTTGTATAATTTATGTTTAACAGTTAAAATATGCTATTTCAGGGAAGAGTATGATATGATAATAATATCAATTTACCTGAGATTCATTTTGTAAAAATTTGGATACAAAGATAATGTAACCCTTGAAGTTTGTCTTAACTTTCCTTTGTCCATACTGTGTAACAATTTAAACATCATTTGACAGGCAATAAATTATTTTTCATATTTTTTAGGAATTAAGAGTAATTATTACTCTTCTGCATTCTTTGCTGTAGACTCTACAAGTAGAAGTTCAGACAGAGTAACCTGTAGATGACATTTAGTGATTAATCCCAGAGTCACAGAATTGTTGAGACTGGAGGGGACCTCTGGAGGTCATCCAGTCCAAACCTGTATTCACAGTGGCGTCAGCTAGAACAAGTTGCTTGATGCCATATCCAGTCAGGTCCTGAGTGTCTCCAATGATGGAGACTCCACAATCTATCTGAGCAACCAGTTCCAGTGTTTGACCACCCTCACTGTAAAAAAAGACTTTTTCTTTCTTGTCTGATCTCTGATCCTTTTCATCTTTCAGGTGGCACTGATGCCAGGTAAGTAAGGCCTTCCCATTTTTATACCCCACTGTGAAGTCAAAGAGGCTGACCTAGATTACACAGGTGTTAAGTTAACTTATTTGGATTTGAACTGCTGCAGAGGATGAGAAACATTCAAAATTAGAATGTAAATACCATAGATAGTAAACCTAAATCTGTTAAGGCTTGGTCACATAGAATATGCATAGTTCATTTTTCTAACTGTTTATTTTGCAAACAGAATGAGTTTTTGTTGCATGTAATCCATTTAACATATGGAGTTTTTGAGGCAGTGTTGATATAGATAAAGAGATGATAAACTGCATATCCTTTCTTAGCTATTTTTGGCAGTTTGACCTGCAACATGTACATATGCATTGCCACACCTCTGCTATATTTATTGTTACGATAGTCTGTTATTGCCTGAGATGTAACAGACAAAATGGAAGGCTGTGCCCTACCAAAGTCCCATTTGAATCCTCCGAATAGGTCCTAAGTGGTTCAAATGGCTTTTGTTGGAATTTAAGCAAACCAAATGGTGGGCTTTTTTAAGATTGCAGGAAGCCCTGAATACTCTGTGCATGTGCACATTAAGTCTTTTTCATATATGCAATGAGTCCAATCTCTACTTTGTCCAGTCTTCTCCCTCTGCAGGGAATGCAGAGTCCAAATGACTGAATATATGTCCTATCTCACCGAATATTTGTTTTTGAGTCCAGTCTTGCTACACATATGCTGTAGAGTGTAGTCTCACTCAAAATGATATAGATTGCATACCATACAGAAATCCTTTGAGCATGCTTAGCCAGCCAGAGCCTGTCATTATCATTCTAAATGATACCTTTGCATTATCTCATGTGGCACTGAAGGCAAACAGGATTGGATTCATAAGGGTTAAATGGGAAAGACCTTTGATAAATTTCTACGTTTTCAATTTTAATTGGATTTTTATTTGAAATAGAGATTTACAGCAGTTATTTTCTGCCCCTTGTATTGCTTTCACTCTAAAATATACTGAAAACAAACTGGGCTGGGCTGCTGGTTTCACTGAATCTGTACCATTCTTACTGAGAATAAATACACAAACAAACAAACAAATAAATAAATCATAGAATCACAGAATCATAGAATGGTTTAGGCTGGAAGGGACCTTAAAGATCATCTAGTTCCAACCCCTTGCCATGGGCAAGGACACCTCCCACTAGACCTGGTTGCTCAAAGCCCCATCCAACCTGGCCTTGAACATTTCCAGGGATGGGGCATCCACAACTTCCCTGGGCAACCTGTTTTGTTGGCTTTCTGGGCTGCGAGCGCACATTGCCGGCTAATGTTGAGCTTCTCATTTACCACCACCCCCAAGTCCCTCTCCTCAGGGCTGCTCTCGATCCATTCTCCACCCAGCCTGTATTTGTGCATGCAATTGCCCCAACCCATGTGCAGGACCTTGCACTTGGCCTTAGTGAAGTTCATGAGGTTGGCAGGGGCCCACCTCTCAAGCCTGCCCAGGCCCCTCTGGATGGCATCCCTTCCCTCCAGCATGTCAACTGCTCCACACAGCTTGGTGTCGACGGGACACTTGCTGACGGTGCACTCAGTCCCAACATCCATGTCGCCAACAAAGATGTTAAATAATAACAGTCCCAGTACCAGCCCCTGAGGAACACCGCTTGTCACTGCATGCCACTTGGATATGGACCCGTTGACTACAACTCTTTGAGTGTGACCATCCAGCCAGCTCCTTATCCACCAACATGTCCATCTGTCAAATCCATGTCTCTCCAATTTAGGGATCAGGATGTCATGCGAGACAGTGTCAAATGCCTTGCACAAATCCAGGTAGATGACATTTGTTGCTCTCCCCTTATCCACCAACGCTGTAACCCTGATGTAGAAGGTCACCAAATTTGTGAGACACGATTTGCCCTTAGTGAAGCCATGTTGGCTGCCAGCAATCACCTCCTTATTTTCCATGTGCCTTAGCAGAGTTTCCAGGAGGATCTATCTGTTCCATGATCTTGCTGGGCACAGAAGTGAGACTGACCAGCCTGTAGTACACTGGGTCATCTTTTATGCCCTTTTTGAAAATGGGGGTTATGTTTCCCCTTTTCAAGTCAGCAGGAACTTCACCAGACTGCTGCAACTTCTCAAATATGATGGTGTCTCAGGACCTGTGGATGAATCTCATCAGGTCCCATGGATTTGTGCATCTTCAGGTTCCTTAGATGGTCTCAGATGTTACCTTCTCCTACAGTGGATGGTTCCTCATTCTCCCGGTCCCTGCCTTTGCCTTCTGCAACTTGGGTGGTGTGGCTACAGTCCTTGCTGGTGCAGACTGAGGAAAAAAATTCATTGATTACCTTAACCTTCTCCATGTCACGGCTGACCAGGTCTCCCATTTCCTTTTGGAGAGGACCCACATTTTTCACAGAATCACAGCATCAGAGAATCACTGGGATTGGAAGGGACCTCTGGAGATTGCCTAGTCCAACCCCTCTGCCAGAACAGGGACACCTAGAGCAGGTTGCACAACACAGCATCCAGGCCGGTTTGGAATATCTTCAGAGTCAGAGACTCCACCACCTCTCTGGGAAGCCTCTTCCAGTGCTCTGCCACCCTCAAGGGAAAGAAGGTCCTCCTCATGTTTAGATGGAACTTCCTGTGGTCAAGTTTGTGCCCATTACCTCTTGTCCTATCACTGGGCACCACTGCAAAAAGACTGGTCCCATCCTCCAGGCACCCTCCCTTTTTATAAACATTGATGAGATCCCCCCTCTGAGTCTTCTCTTCTCCAGACTTGAAAGACCCAAGTCCCTCAGCCTTTCCTCATAAGAAAGATGTTCCAGCCCCCTAATCATCTTTGGAGCCCTCTGCTGGACCCTCTCCAGCAGCTCCCTGTCCTTCTTGAACTGGGGAGCCCAGAACTGGACACAGGACTCCAGGTGCGGCCTCACCAGGGCAGAGTAGAGGGGGAGGATCACCTCCCGTGACCTGCTTGTCACACACCTCTTGATGCACCCCAGCATGCCATTGGCCTTCTTGGCCACAAGGGCACATTGCTGGCTCATGGTCATCCTGTTGTCCACCAGGACTCCCTGGTCTCTTTACCACCAAGCTGCTTTCCAACAGGTCAGCCCAAACCTGTACTGGTGCATGGGGTTATTCCTCCCCAAGTGCAGTACCTTACACTTGCCCTTGTTGAACTTCATGAGGTTTCTCTCTGCCCAACTCTCCAGCCTGTCCAGGTCACAGTGTTCGGGTGTGTCAGCCACCCCTCCCAGTTTTGTGTCCTCAGCAAACTTGCTGATGATACCCTCTATCCCTTCATGCAGGTCACTGATGAATATGTTGAAGAGGACTGGACCCAGTACTGACCCCTGGGGTACACCACTTGTCACAGACCTCCAGCTAGGCTCTGTGCCACTAATCACATCCCTCTGAGCTCTATCTGCCAGCCAGTTTTCAATCTACCCCACCGTCCATTCATCCAACCCACAGTTCCTAGTCTTCCTTTTGTCCAATGTGACAAGTCCCTGTGTGGATGCTTGTAGGACCAGGATTTTGTGATAAGTTGTTCTGCAATATTTATCCAATTTAAGAGCTTTGTTGTACTCCACAAATATTCTTCAAAGCTAGAAAAATGGTGGCTATAAGGGAAATTAGAGGACTAAAATGAAAACTAAAATTGCATCATTGCCAAATGTAGTTGACATATATTTCATCCAGAACTGTAACAGCACTCAGTGGCCAACTTCATGCTGGTATGGACAAGGCCAGGACATGGTCCTGAGAACTGGCAAGTGACAGAATAAAATTTCCAATTTGTTAGTATAGTCCCTGATGCATTTTTGGAAATGTCAGTCTGCATTCTTTCAGGCAATGTCCTTGTTTTGAGGTTAACGTTCCCTATGGGGAGGATAGAATATCCTGGGAAGAATGTTTAGGTGTTGGTATGAGCCATTCTGTGCTTTGTGCTGTCCAGTCCCTGAACCTTTTTGTCTTACTGGTGTAGATACAGCTAGTGAGGCTGGCTCAAGGCTAAATGCAAAATGAATGTTGGAAGACAGATAGTAGATTTTTATGTCTAACCAATTCCTTGCCTTATACATTTGCTGGTAGAATCCCATCAGTGAAGATTCTTCACACCTTTTTTTCTCATGTAGCAGTTGCAGCTTTTGCATCTTAAGGCATGTTTTATGCTGGAGAGAAGATTTATGCTTTCCTACCTTTGCCATTATACTAGTAGCGAATCTTTGTTCCTACTGGGTCCTCATCACCAAACATAAATTCATTTGGATGAATAGCTTGAAGTTACAGAAAAGTTTACAAATCACTGTGGTATCATTAATGATAACAGGGCTCTATAAAGCATAAACTAAAGCAAAATGTTGCCAGCAATGTCTTTTTCAGTAGGTGGGGAGAGCAGATTTTAGAGTTATTGGCCTACTTACTATAAATATTTAGCCGTTTATTCTGGTTTGGACTCCTCTGTGGGAAATCCTTTTTGATTCCAAGTCTCAATTTTTCACTTCTTGGCTTAGCAAGTATTGGAAATGTTGTAGTGGCAGCTTATTTTCTCAGGGGAGAGAGCTTATCAGGCCATTTGACAGTGACTTCTCTGGTTGATTAAATTGTGTCAGCCGCTTCAGAACAGAAGAGTCTTTTGGACAAATGGTGAATGAACATGACACAGGTTTTTGAGGACAGAAGACATGAAACAGTGAAAACCTTGGGATTCCTCAAGTATGACAGATTTTCCAAAATACTGACAAGTAACATATTGCACTGAACAAAGATAGTATTTGAAACTGGGACTAGTGTTTATATTTAAGGAATGCTTCTGAGAAGAAAATATTTTAAACATCTTGCATCAGCTAATGATGTATGATTTATTTTTTCTGCAGACTGAACCAATAATTCATAGCACTATCTGTGTGCCTTCCAGATGGCAATTTATCTATAATAAGCCATGTAATATCAAGTAAGTGTGTTATAAATCAGACATTTACATTTGGTTTTAAGTTTTCTACTCTAACAGTATATTCCTAAATATTCATGTTCATTTAAAAGCTGCATGTTTGTAGTGAAACTCCGGTTAACCAGAAATGGTCAATTTCTGTCTTGATTTAGATACTACAAATTTGAATTAAATTTGTATGGTAAGATAGTAGGCCTAATTTTTCCAAAGTATTCTTAAGGAAGGAAATAAGTCGAGTGTGACAATGTATTGCAACGCATCATTGTTTTATGCTAGTGAAGTTTAAAGAAATAACATTAAATAATATTTGGAAAAGTGGCATGATACAATGTGTATGCATCAGAGATAATATAGTAAAATGACACTTAATCCAAGGGTTATTTAGAAAAAAATCTCAAAATCACAAAGCATCACAGAGATTTCTAAAACAGAGGAGTGTTACAAATGGACAATTTGAGCAATTAATTCTGTGAACTGCTAATGAAGCCTCATTTGCCATAGATTTCTGTCCTATATTCCATAAACTTTCTATAATAAACTTGAATAATAAAGCAGAATAATAATTCACGTTTATCTTCCATGTGCCTTTGGTCACCCTGCCTGGACATATGAAGCAGTGTACTATGGCTGTGGTCCTTACCAACAGGTTCCATTACTCAAGTAATGTGTATAACAAAATTCAAGCAAAGTCACCTTCTTTGGAGTTGTGATGCTTCCCGCACAGCAACACCATAACAGTTCAACTGTGAGAGAATGGGGGAGTAAAGTGTTGTATATGAAGCAGAAAAGATAATAATACCTTGTTTTTCCATGCTTCATGTTAAGACATATTTAATGGAGAAGCTATTGTTTGAAGTGATGAGCATTCAAAGTGATATAACTAGAGAAAGGGCTACTAGTAGAAGTTTATAAAAGTTCATTATTTTTAATTTGATTTCAACTTAAGTCCTAATAATTCAAGCCATTGTTGCGACAGTGTGTACGGGTAGGTAACTAACAAGTTATAAAAACAGAGATCAAAAGGCTCTGCAGATTTTGCATGGTCATCCTTTAATTAAACTGTTTTTATATGACCTTTTCTATTATCTCCACCTAAAAACTTATCTGTTACAGGAGAAGCTCAGGAAAAACAAAGGTATTCTCATCACTAACTGAAAATCAGTAGACTTGGACACTGAAAACTGTAGAATTAATTCTATGCTTGAAGACAACACTGATGATGGTGTGTATTCTCTCTGTATATAAGCAGACTGTTAACCCCAAAGATTTGTATGATCTTATCTGGAACTGTATTGTGGATATCTTTGAAATAATCATGATAAATCCTATAGAAAGTTTTGCAAATGAATGCCAATAATATTTAAATTGTACCCAGAAGTAAATATGAAGCTAAGGAAATTCTCAGAGTGCAGATGTGATGTAGGAAGTGTTGCCATCAGGCCAATGTTGAAATATTTAATATTTCTGTAATGAAGCAATCACACGATTCCAATGTCAAAACCAAGAGCTAAGGTAAAAAATATAAATTGAAGAATATCTTTGACATGATCTGAATTGCTTCTTCAAGGAAAGGAAGTGTGTGTTTATTTGACTGAACTATTCTTGAACACTGTGTGTCTTCCACTGGCAAATTAAAATAACAGAATTTAGAGATGAAGAAAATTCTTTAGGTCATGTAGTTAATTTCCATGGCTGCCATGCCTTACACTGTACAATATAATTTCCTTGTCTACCCTGGATTTATATGTTTCTAGGGATGAAGTTTCTGTATCAACCTTCAGAGGATCATACTGCAGTTTTGTATTCTGCATTAACAGTAAGTTCTTTGGATAGCTATTTTTTTCTTAAACTTGACCAGCAAAAGTTGTGTCAACTTACATAGTATATTTGAGGAAAAAACTGCTAAAAATGAAGAATGGGTCCTCCTTTTCTGGCAAACTGAATGCTTGTTTCATGTACACGATCGCCAGGCTTTACATGATTTTACTGTAAGTTCCACTAGATGGCCCCAAACTTCTTCCGAATGCAACCTTTATTACTTCAAGATGTTTTAAAGTGGCATGCAGACACAAATATTTGCTCTTGGCTGAAATTTGACACACAGTGCTAGGACTTACCCCAGGCCATTTTTTTTTTTTTTTTTTAGCTTAAAAAAACGTATACCTGCTCCTGGAAAGCATTTTACTTGCCACAGTATTCTTACCTATATAGGAACTTGTGTTATGCCACTTACAAGCTAAACAAGTGATTAAAATATGTTGCCTTGGTCTTGAAACAACAAAGTATATTATTGTATTACACATAAAAAAAAATAGAGAAGTCAGGAAGAAAGCTGTTCAATATTGAGCATTTAAATCCTAGCTGCATGAAGAATTGCTAAATTAATAATTAAATAATTCTTTTGTTGTCTAAATTATGTTAGATCCCTTATGTTACACAGAAGCATCTTCAGATTCCTGTTTGATATGCATAGATGATTTATTAAAAGTTATTTTGTTGTGAAGAAAATATAGAAGATACTTTCTAAAGCATTTTAGAGTGGTTTTTCACTACTGTCAGTGTGGAATGGCTGATTTAAGCCTAGATTGCAAAATCCCTTTTAAAATAGGCAGGTTATTTCAGCAGTAAATTTGTAAATGCTGCCTTCTGCGCAATCCCTTTTTTATGTTACAAGACAAGGCAACCTGCTTGCAAAATGCTGGACTCATAGTAGAAGATTAGTTATTTTTTACATACTTTCTTATGGGTTGGATCAGGTTCTAAGCTTCATCATTGTTTTGGATGAGAGACTGGATATGACTGAACTCTTGATAACAATTATAAATAGTACAAAGTAGCTGAAAATGTTTACATTTAATGTAAACATGTAAGTTCATTGTGTCACTTGTTTCAAAATAGAAAAGGTTATTAGGAAATCATTTATTGGTAAGAATGTAATAGGTGAAACTGCAAGGAATTTTCAGTTAAGATGCAATATCAAAAAAGTGAAAAGATTTAATGGGTGAAAATTAGTGAAAAATGAGTGAAAATCAAATATTAAGATTGATGCCATTAGTGATGTAGGAAAGGGAAGTATTTTAATGTTTGAACAGGTTGTGAGTTATGGATAACATTCAGAATAGAAACTTAATCTTGTGGAGTAATGGGAAGAAGTGAGGAGTTTCAAGGAGAAAGGAGGTGTAATGTTAGGGCTGCGGACGGTGCCTTTCCCAGATTTTTTTTGGTTTGTTTGTTTTTTTGTTGTTGGTTTTTGTTTTTTTTTTTTAATGAGAAGCTGTAATTGTTGGAAAGGAGATTGTAGTATTCAACACAGAAGATGAAAACAATCTAAGTATTTTTCTGTTGATTTAGTGGAATCTGGATTTAGGAGAAGAGTTTTGTTGAAAGGGAAAGAAAGAATAGAAGAAAGAAGAGAAGAAGGAAAAGGAAAAATTGAAAAATAAGACATGGATTTAGAGAATCTGCATTGATACAAAATCACATAGAAACACAGAATTGCTGAGATTGGAGGGGACCTCTGGAGGTCATCCAGTCCAAACCCCTACTCACAAATGGATTAACTAGAGCACGTTGCTTAGCACCATACCCAGTCAGGTTTTGAGTTTCTCCAGGGATGGGGACTCTGCAATCTCTCTGGACAACCAGTTCCAGTGTTTGACCCCCCTCACTGTAAAAGGGGTTTTTTCTTATGCTTGCCTGGAATACCCTGTCTTTCAGTTTGCACCCATTTTCCAGTGACTACATACCTCTGCAAAGCGTCTGTTTACTTTACTCATTCCATCAGGAATTCATAAACATTGATAAGATCCCCTTGAGCCTCACTTCTCCACGCTGAACAGTTCTCTTGACTTCTCCTCTTAATCACATGTATGTTCCAATGCTGTCCTCACCTTTGTGGCCCTTTGCTGGCCTTGCTCCAGTATACCCATGTCTCAGTTGTACTGTGGAGCCCAAAATTGGGTACAACACTCAGATACGGTGTCAGCAGTACTGAGTTAGAGAGGAATGATCACCTCCCTTGACCTGCTGGCAATGCCTTGCCTACTGCAACCCAGGAGACTGCTGCTCTTCTTTGCCATGAGGGTGCCTTGCTGGCTTATGTTCAGCCAGAAGCGTCAGGGCCATTTCTGCAAAGGTGCTTTCCAACCTGATTGTCCTGCAGCCTATGCTAGTGGATGAGGCTGTTCCTCTCCAGGTACAGGACTTGTCATTTCCAATTGTTGAACTTCCTAAAGTTTCTGTCTCCCCATTTCTCCAGCCTATGAAGGTCCCTCTGAATGGCAGCAGACCCATTGGGCGTTATCCACCACTCTGGCGGACCCTACACTGTCTGCAAAGTTACTGAGGGTGTGCTCTGTCCCATTGTCATTAATGAAGAGGTTAAACAATACTGGTTTCAGTATCGACCCCTGGGGTTGGTCCAGCACTAGTGTCTGGCCTCCAGCTGGTCTTTGTGTCACTGGTCACAAACCTTAAAGCCCAGCAGTTCAGCTAAGCTGCCTGTCCATTTACCTAGTCTGTGCTTCTTCAAGTTGTCAATGAGGATGTTATGGGACACAATGCCAAAAGCCTTCATATCGGAGACAATGTCAAAAGCTTTTATAAAGTCAAGGTAAGTAAAACAACAGCAACTGGTCTGTCTTCTAAAAGTGAGTGTCAGGCCAAAAATAGTCACAGTCACTTTGCAAGACTGAGAAGAAACATGTAATGTGGATTGCAATGAAGAAAACAGCTGATTTGGTAACTGTTTTAATGAACTTAACCTGAACCTTATTTCTGCTAAGAATCATGAGAACATCTTTGGACAACATGAAAAGAATGTAGCTGAAGTCTGAAGGACAATGTATTTCACTGTTTACTCATCTATCATATCAGACAGGCATATTAAGGATACAATCCTACATTTTTATGAATTAATTTTAAAGTTTAATGACATAGGCTAAGTTTTAAAATGAACTATTGAAATCTAAGTGGCAGTACTAATAGTGATCCAGGTTTCATAATTTTGTTAAATTAATATGTTTTATCTTTTTGGGATTTATTACTTTCTTTACCAAAGAATAATACCTTCTTTGCCCCTTGGCAGTGTTTTCCCCAATGCAGAGATCATCAAGTAACCTGTAAAAATCCTTGTACTAAGGTTTACTCCAAAAAAGGAGTTGGTACTGGGGTCAGTACTGAGGCCGGTACTATTTAACATGTTTATTGGTGACATGGATGTTGGGACTGAGTGCACCCTCAGCAAGTGTCCCGTCGACACCAAGCTGTGTGGAGCGGTTGACATGCTGGAGGGAAGGGATGCCATCCAGAGGGGCCTGGACAAGCTTGAGAGGTGGGCCCCTGCCAACCTCATGAACTTCACTAAGGCCAAGTGCAAGGTCCTGCACATGGGTTGGGGCGATTGCATGCACAAATACAGGCTGGGTGGAGAATGGATCGAGAGCAGCCGTGAGGAGAGGGACTTGGGGGTGGTGGTAAACAAGAAGCTCAACATGAGCCGGCAATGTGCACTTGCAGCCAAGAAGGCCAACCGCATCCTGGGCTGTATCAAAAGACGCGTGGCCAGCAGGTCAAGGGAGGTGATTCTGCCCCTCTACTCCACTCTCATTGGACCTCACTTGGAATACTGTGTCCAGCTCTGGAGCTCCCAACATAGGAAGGACATGGACCCATGGACCTCCCCAGAGGATGGCCACGAAGATGATCAGAAGGTTAGAGCACCTCTTCTATGAGGACAGGCTGAGAGAGCTGGATTTGTTCAGCGTGGAGAAGAGAAGGCTCTGGGAGACCTTATAGCAGCCTTCCAGTATCTGAAAGGGGGCTTCAAGAAATCTGGAGAGGGATTTTTTAGAAGGGCATGTAGTGATAGGATGAAGGGTAATGGCTTCAAACTGGAAGAGGGTAGATTTAGATTAGATATTAGGAAGAAATTCTTTACTGTGAGGGTAGTGAGGCACTGGAACAGGTTGTCCAGGGAAGCTGTGGAGGGCCCATCCCTGGCAGTGTTCAAGGCCAAGTTGGATGAGGCTTTGAGCAATCTAGTCTAGTGGGAGGTGTCCTTGCCCATGGCAAGGGGGTTGGAACTAGATGATCTTTAAGGTTTCTTCCAACCTAAACCATTCTATGATTCTATGAAAAAGTTTGTCCTAATAAATGAAGGAATTTTTCTTCATTTAGGAGTTATTCACAGGTAAGAGAAACTATCAACAATTTAATATGGCCAGTAAAATTGCTCAGTCTAGCAGTTTATCACTCTCGTTATTCATAGATCATTTCCATAGCACTCATCAGATTATGATGTTCCACTGTTTGATTATGTATGGAATATATGAAGAATGATCCATTACGAAACGCAGGATTTTTCAAAGCTTCTGAGTTAATACTCCTTAAAGTGTATATTTATTTTTTTCTTATGGATATGGCCTCAGTGTAGTTAATCATACATTAACTGAGTTCATATTTCCTGCCAGCTGGAAGCATAAGTTCAACTAATATGTAATTGTATCATATTGAGCAAGAGGACATGACCTTGTGTATCAAGATTTAACATTCGTTAATAGTAGTTGGTCTGATTTTCCAGAACATTGTTGTAAGCCATGTTTTACTTTAAGAAATGGATGTCCTAGTAAACTGCAGCTTTAATGCAACAATTAATGTACAAGGCTATAGAAATCAATGAAAAGATTGTCACAGTTGCAGAGGTTGTACAACAGTTTTTGGGCACAGAAGGATCAAACTTGGAGTCAAATTCTGGATTTTAGAAATCTGCATGCTTTTCAAAATAACACAGCTTCATAAGAGAAATTAGCTTACATCTTTCAAGAGGCTTATTCTCTTGATATTTCTGTCAGATCTTTCCGTTTAACTGTCTGCTCTGAAAGAGGACTTGGAGTTAAGGTAAGCACTGAGCATTCTAACTGAAGGATGCAAGACCTCTTTAATCCTGAGTTATTCCACATAGAAACCCTTAGAATCAACAGCGGCTTGCCTTACCTTTGAAGATAGTGATTTTGTAGAAGTTTGACAATACATGTGATTCAGTTTCAGAACTGAAATCTCATTTCTTTTCATACTGTGGCTTGGACATTGGATGGCTCTGAGAGTTAAAAGAAGATGGATCGTCTATGGTTAGATACATCCTTACAAATGACAGTGTTCAATCTAAATAGTCAAGGTTCATAGCTTTTCTTATGACACACAGTTATTAACTTGTCTGCTTCTTATGCTACATTGTTTATTAGATCAGAAGATTTTTATAAGTTTAGTCAGAATTAATCTAGTAGTTATTTTACTCAGCTTCCTCATTTTATAAGTTTGTGCAGTCTCATATTCTGCAACTGGTAGCTTTATGACAAATATTACAAAACTTTTTCCCCTACTTAAAAAATCTGGTACCATAATAGGATTTCAATTGAGTGCTAATTTCCTTAACGGGAAAACTCTAGGCAAAGTGTTCTTTCTGTTGTTTGTTTTTGATAGCAATTACTTTATCTAGGAGACCAAGGAGGGTTCAAACTCTAACATCTGAACTGCTATTCTCTCTCTTTTTTAAGTAGAACTTGTACTAAGTTTTCATGCAGATAGTATCAGTTTCACTTAAATGGAGAAACTAATTTGACTGGTTTTTTTCCAAAGCCATACAGGGTAGATTCACAGTTAAAATTGCTTCGTGAATTCTGGTTGTTAGATCTGCTTTATCCTTTTATATTGACAGAAGTACTTTTAAAGACATCATTTTTACATATCTGTTGCCAAAGGACCTAAAGGGTTGTCTGTTGCTGAGTAATTGCCTGTGAGATGTGTTATGGGTTACCTAACTAAGACCACTCTCTTGTAATTAGGGCTCATTCAACCATAAGTCAAGACAGTCAGGGGAATATGCCATTAATTGACATCTATAGGGTTCCTGTAAGAAATGTGAACTTGCTGAATGCTTGTGTTGCCTTTCAGAGAGAGTCCATCTTTATTAAACTACAGCCTTGGAGCCTGCACATCAGATGACTGCCTGCCTGCACAGGTTGGTGTTGGGGCGCCCTGTTTCAGTGGGGATGTATGTATTTACAAACCATTCTCCTATCCTCTCTGTGAGAATACTGATGGAAGGAGGAACACATCCTACCCCTAAGATGAGAAAGAGAGAGAGAGACAGAGAGAAGGTCTTTCTCCTACCAGGTTACCTCTCAAGCCACTGAGTGTTTTTCCTCTGCCATTCCCAATCTGACTGCTTTGGAAAGCCAGATGGGCAAAAGTGAGATAAAACCCCAACTTGTGGGTTGAGATAAATACGGTTTAATATGCACAACTCCTCCGTCCCCCAACAACAAAAAAAACCCAAGCGACCCAAAAGCAGTCACTTGCCACTAGCAGACCAATGCGCAGCAAGTCCCCAAGCAACTGTCACCTCTGAAAAACTCCTTTCCAGCTTTTATTGCTGAGCATGACATTATATTGTATGGAATATCTGTTTGGTCAATTTGAGTCATCGGTCCTGGCTGTATCCCCTCGCAGTTTCTTGCCCACCCCCAGCCTGCTTATTGGGGTGAGAAACAGAGGAGGCCTTGATGCTGTGTGAACACTGTTCAGCAATAGCTAAGTACTGTTGTGTTATCAACACTGATTTGCTAACCAATCTAAAACATAACACCATACAGACTGCTATGAAATAAATTAACTCTATCCCAGCCAGACCATGTACCGATGTCCTTTGAGTATTTCCTTTTTCCAGAAAAGAGTGCACAGGCTTAGCACATGTTTTAGAAAGAATTAGAGCCTGTAAGTTTTTCATTATTTCTTCCTTTCTCCATTGGTTTCTCTTTCTGTAGTGATTTGTCTGCTAGAATTGCAAGATATTCCTTGGAACTTCTCTTACTGGATAATTTCAGTGTGTATGCTGACGTTCCCTGCTGTTGGGAAGCAGGGCACGTTAATTAGCACTCCATTTGAGACAGCGTTAGACACTCTCGGTACTGTTATTATCTGCTTCCCTTTCACATTTTAGATAGCTAATTATCTAGCCTTTCACATTTTAGATAACAGATTATCTAGCCATTTTAGAATTAACCTTTCTTCCTAAAGCTTCAGTCTAACAGTGGGTAGCCATTCCTAGATCCTTCAGTCAGGGTCTGTTTTTATAGTTTCCAACCTGTCCCTGAAGTTTCTCGCAGTGGCAGCAACTTCAAGAAGAGCTCAGCAGTCTCAACCCTGCTGTCAGGAAATACAAAGGTTGGGACACACTCGGAAAGATCTATGCTTCTTTCTGTTGTGTCAGTTTAGGATGTCAAACAGGCTTTCAGGGTGCATTGTAGTACTCCTACAGTTTGATCAATTGATCAAACTTGAAATGGCCTGTCTAGAAATTGATTACTTAAATCAAGAACGCTGCTTCAAACAGCCCTGGATGAAGCAGATACTGTGACCTGGTTCTTGACACTACAAATGATGTGAATCAAACTACTTGGTAATTCAAGTGCTTCATGGTAACCCAAGAAAGTGCTGTTTTTGAGGCCAATCAGTAATAATAAGAATGTTCATAAAGGTCATGACAGTTGTTTTTGTATGCCTCCAGAGAACAGAAGTTATCCTTTTCCCATAGCAAACAGGATGTTAATGTGAATCTCCATTCTGAATATGATCTGAACCTCCTTACAGTGGTTATGGAGCCTGATTAGAGTTTACAAAAAGTCTTCTTTGAAGCGTGTATTCCACCAGGACTACAGGATTTAATATGCATTACTATCTCCCTGCAGTGTCGACTGTGGTGCTGGTCTGTATTGCTCAATCAGCTCATTTACACTTTGAAGTTTTTGAGATGTGAATGGTTTGGAAAATGTGCTGGAATCCTTGCCCCTACATTGTAACTTTTAAGTGATGGTTACCACTACTACTAGGAGGAGATGGATGTCCCCTTCTGTCAGGAGATGATGAATCTCTGTCACATATCATCAACTTACCTGCCTTGAAGTTTAAGAACTTATGTTGAAAATCTGTGCATTTTCAGACAGTCTTGCCTTAATTGGGAAATATGGATTGCTATGCCTGAGGTGAACTTCTTCCAGAACCCATTTTACGTCCTAAGTTGTACATGTATTTTAATGAGTACCAGAGTGGCAGTATGCGTGGAGGTGATGGGATGGTAGCTTACCCATGGTAGAACTGTTGCAGTACTACTAAATGGCTCTGGCTTGGATGAGAGGGAGTATGCATGTACTGTATGAATGGATAATACATTTAATAGAACTACTTTCTTACAGAGAATATGCAGCTGTGATGAACGAATTGTCCTTTCTGGAGTTGCCCGTTTTCTCTCTCTCAACTGCAGAGGAAGACTGGAGCAGTTTACTTTCTAAATGAGGCATATGAAATCATCAGAGATGAATGTTGGTCTCTGCTGCAAAGAAAAACATTTAAACATACAGTTCACTGGTAACTTTGTTGGTATTATGTTAGACTGTACGGGTTCAGTACACTTATCAGCAATGGAATTTAGGATTTTAATTGTTTTCCTGTGTTTAGTATACTGTCTTCTATTTCTCAACTTGCGTACTACAACAGTGACATTAATTTTATTGAAAAGTTCCTGTATTTGGTTATAATTTAACATTTGATGTACACACTGTTCTTTCTTTGTTACCATTTTAAGCATTACTATTTCTAATTTGTGGTGAATGTCCATTTCCATGTCTTAAAAATTACTGTAATTAGCACTTATGATGAGGTCTTGCTACTGTGTGTTGTTGACTAGTCTAAACTGATTACTTTATGAAAATATATCTGAAGTATTGGATAGATAGTATTTGTGCATTTTCAAAAGGCCTTTACCATTTCATGTTGAGTTTTGATCATGGTATGAAGAAAATCAAAGTATCGATAATTTTTACTCCTTTTGCAGAACTGTTTAAATTACATTAGGCAAAATGTCACTTTTCCTTTTAACCTCTCTTATTTTTGAAGCTTCATTTTATTTTTTTATACTTCACACACAGTTCCTCTATTATTATTTTTAATGGCTAATTAACCGACAGTGCATGGCTTCTGATTGCTCATTTAAATTAACTAATGAACATGGAAGACTTGGTGCAGGAAAAGATGTTTTCAGTTGGTATGTTCTTATCAAACTTCCTCTCAGTAATGTGTGACTAATTTATTCATTTATTTATTTTAAATTTAAGTGCCAGAAGAATAGATGTTAGGGTATGCAATTTTGTAATATGAAGAAATAAGCACAGATCCAACACAGATGACAGAACAATGAATATTATTTGTTTTACAATGTGTAATTAAAATTCACTACATGTTGACAGGGACAGCAAAAGAGTCTACATGCTACAGAATTTATTTGAATGTTTAGGTACATCCAAAAGCATCCATCCTTGGGAATTACTGTGTAGTCTGGATGTTAAACACCAAATTTAATTCTTTTGTTTGTTGTAATGTTCTCATAGTAATTAGTTGACTGTTCATTGGGAAATATTTAGGTTATTTCTGATGGTCAGCACACTTCTCTTTGCACCTTAACTTTGTTATCTTAGTAATGGTTTATATTTTGGCAATTGTTTGAGACAGAATTATGTTACCATATGACATTATTTTTTTAGGTGTTGTTAGTTTAATATTAAGTTTTCCTTTAAAATTTTTGAGTTGTGTTACATTATTAGAACTCATAAAAGGATGAACTCTTTGGATTTTGATGTTGGGCTTATGGGTAGTAGACATGTATTTTATTTGTTTATGAAGACCCTGGTTGTTTCCTCAGAAGGAAATTATGTAAACCATACTGTGAGCATGTTTCTAGCTGTAATGAAATCAGTTAAGTTATAACTTCAGATAGTTAAAATAAGAAACCTACAATCAGAATGCATTATATTTATAAATTATTCAGTTCTTAATGATGGGTAATTCCAATACCACCAAACAGGAAAGTTCCCATATTCCTATGTTCAGTAACTTAGGAGATGGAACTGTCTTTCAACTTCTTGTAATACCAGCATTTAGACACTGCTGGATCTGAAAAAATATAATGATTAATTAATGGATCTGAGTATAATGTTGGACTTAAATGTAGCTGATAAATGGATAATCTGCTTTCTGCTGTTTTTGAAATTGTATTAACAATTACTAAAGCTGCTCAATTTTTATACAAATAGTATAATTAGGTAGTAGTAATGTTAAATTTAGCCTACGCAAAAATGATTATCATCTTGAATTGTCTGGAATTGAATTGCCATGCATCACAGAATAGTGAGTCACAAATGTAATAAGTTTAGCAAAAGATAAGCTGGTATGTTCTGTTCTAGCCAAGGTTTCTGAATGATTGCGGAAAAGTTAGTGTGTATAGATATTATACTGATTTAGCCAGATATGTGGATAATTGTTTAAATACTAGATTTTTAATGAAAAAACTCAATATTTTGTCCAGTTGAAGGTAAAGTAAAATATTGGTGTCCACAATTAGGCAAATATTACTTCCGTTAGAATCCTGAATTTGGAAATAATTCTGAAAATTTGTGAGCAGAGGCAGAGAGTGAAGCAACTTACCTCTGTCAAAATGCTTATTTTTATTACCTGTGCTAAATCTAGTTTCAGTCGCGTAATTCTTTCAGTATGATACTATGAGAAGAGAGAAATAGTTATGTCCCAGTCTGACAAAACTCACCTTCAGATATGCAAATTCCAATATTGTATACCATAGTGTCTCAGAGTTTTCTATGGTTGCTTTCTTACATATTTTCTGTATATTGAGCAGACATATCTATTGAGCAAAACTTTTTTGTTCCTCCAAAATTTATGAACCATCTGACACTCTTTATTAAGGTCATGCATGGATGTAGGCCAGCTAGGTTTTCTTCAAAAGGACATGTGATTATTTTAGTGGTTCAAATCAGTACTTCTAAAACTTACATTTAATTGAAGTAAGCATATGAAATTCTTCAGTCATGAAGTGACTTTTCTAAGGCAGAAAATCTTATGAAAATACTGTTGGAAGGAATGTTGCAATGTATTAACTTTTTATATCTATTATTAAAAATGTTTTATTAACAAAATAATTATTTAAATCTTTAAGTACATAATTTTCTAAGTATTTCTTATATTGGTAAGACTGAATAGGGTGCATGGCTGAATCACCAGGAGATACTGCTTTTTCTCTGTGTTAAAAGAAACTTTCAGGAATAGGCTTCTCTTCTGAGCCAAAGCAAGTGGGAAGACATTTGGCTGCTGACTGATGCTGACCAGTTCTCTGCTGTCATACAAAACCGTGTCATAGGAATCCTTTCTGTGAAATGATAAAGCTTCATTTTAAGAAAAATGTGTTGCTTTTTGCTCTGCTCCTTTGATTCCATATTTTCATTAATCTAGTGGATAAACCCACAATTTCCAGCCTTAATTTATTCATGGACATGCTTGTATCCAATTGTTCTGATGGTAATATTATCCTTCAGTTTTAATAGTATTTCTCCTTGTTCTTTCAGGGTTTTTTTTGTTAGCTTTTTGTTTGTTTGTTTGTTTTTGGTTTTTAATAAAATTTAATAGTATTGCTGTGACGGTGTGCTCCCCCATCTCCAGGCGCCACCCGATCTTTACCTCCTGTAACCCTGCCCAAGCGATACCCGTGATGGTCATAATGGGTGCATGTAGTCATGATGGCGGCATCCAGGGCTCGATGTGGTTTCAGGGAGACAGATGACAACACAATAGTCAAGGGCTAACTTGAGCAATGCTGGTTCTGTGGTCAGTATGCAAATATGACTACAGGTCAATCATCTTACCCCCATAAAAAATGAACAGCCCAAGAGCCCTTTGAGCTCTCCTGAACGACAGCAGGCTGCATGCCAGGATCTCCCCTTGAGTCAGGACGCTGCTTAAGGTTACTGCTCCTCGAGGTTGAGAGATTCCTTGCCACAGTAGATCCTTGGTAAGTGACTAATAGCATGCTGAACTTTGAAATCTTAGATAAGGGATATAAAGGATTGATTGCACATATATAATCCTTTAGACATAAACCATTGACCAAGTCTGGGACTAGGATTGGATCCAGCTGCACCTAGACTCCGCTCTGAGAAGGAGTTTAGAAAGCAAGGGGTTCCTTTCTGAAACCTTGACTCAACGGGAGGGTCTCTCTGACAGCTCTGTCTGATCCTGTCCTCTATGCAGTAAATAACCAAGTGTGCCTTGTCATCTTGAATCTTGTTAAAACACTGTCGCATCTACCATCAAACTTTGTTAAATCCCTGTTTTATATCAATAAATGTATTGGTGCTTCTCTCTACGAGTGAAGTGCATCGCTCCTTCCGCAACAATTGCCAAACTGGAAAATCAATCTATCAAAATGCACCAAATATTGCTTACAATTGATATTGTAACCACTGAGATCACTTTTCTTCTTAGGCACTTTATTAAAAGTTCCTTGACATAATTTAAATCTAAAGCAATCCTCCACAGTTTGCAGTGTCTTGCTGTGCAGCCAATGAATGCATTTCATTTGCAATTCATATTATTTTTGGGGGGATTACCCTAGTAAGATGAAGACTAAAATGCTAGGTCTTTTGTAAAGAAGTGATCTTTATGTATTTCTTCTGGAGGACAAGACAGTTATTAAGTACTTGATACTTAATAACTACTTGAACTTAATAACTACTTGATACTTAATAAATACTTTGATAGGACAAGAGGTAATGGGCACAAACTTGACCATAGGAAGTTACATCTGAACATGAGGAGGAACTTCTTTCCTTTGAGGGTGGCAGAGCAGTGGAACAGGCTGCCCAGAGAGGTGGTGGAGTCTCCGACTCTGCAGACATTTCAAACCGGCCTGGACACTGTCCTGTGCAACCTGCTCTAGGTGTCCCTGCTCTGGCAGGGGGGTTGGACTAGATGATCTCCAGAGGTCCCTTCCAACCCCAGTGATGCTGTGGTACCAGCTCACTGTTTTTACAGCTTTTGGTTCAACTGCTATATCAGCTTCATAATTTACTACCTAAACTGATACATTATTTTTATTTGAAAAAATGTGTTCCTCTGTTAGTGTTCTTTCCTTAGTCTAATTTTGTTAAGGTGAATGTTTGTCTTCAGATAGGTAATAGATGAGTTTTTTTACTGTTACACCGACAAGAAGCAGCAAATTGTTCCCATTTGCATTCTTGAGTTAAAGTCAAGGGCACATGATTATCAAACAGTGCTTTCTAAGAATGGGTAAGCAAATATATTCTATCTTGCTCAGATTACCTTTTCTGATAGCTCAGTTTATTATGATGCTATGATTTGGGGGCTGGAGGTCATGATGTGCAAAAAGAGGCTGTGACAACGGAGTTTGTTCAGCCTTAAAAAAAAAGGAAAGCTTAGAGGTGACACCGTTGCTATTCAATTACCTAATAAGAAAGCAGATGGATCCTGATTGTTAACAGAGGTGCACAGTGAAAGGAGAAGAGACAACAGACGCAAATTGCAAAGTAAGAAATTCTGATTAGATGCTAGGAAATTTTTTTACCGTAAGAGTACTGGAGTAGGTTCCCTGGAAGGCTGTGGGATTTTCATCCTTGAGATATCAAAAACTCAACTGGACAGGGTCCTGAGCATCTGGTCTGTTTGCTCTTCTTTGAGGAGGGAGGGTCTGACAAATAATTCTGTGATTCAATGATCATAGTGAGTCGATATCCATGAGATGACAGCTTGAAGTTCTGACCAGATATTCATTCAGGATTTCTGACTGGATAGATACTTCTAGTAAAACTTTTCAGTCCTTGTCTAATAAAGACATGTTTATATACAGTAGTGATTATGGTTCCTTTACAGAACTGTTTGCTTGCTGTTTATGGTTGCTGTTTATATGTGAATCTGAAAAGTGGCATGCTAGGATTAAATATGTGCATATCTATGATCTTCGTGATGCCGCAGACCCTAGAGATATGATAGGCATTGCACCTTCTTTTTCACTAGTCATTCATTCCACTTGATGGGCAGAGAGGTCAAGTAGTAAAAATCTTGTAGGCAAAGTCTTCCTAGAAACACAGTTTAACTTCTTATGTGACCCTTTTTTATTCCTCAGTGATTCTCATGAGATCACTATTGCGTGTGTTCAAAGACAACTGCTGGGGTTTTTTGGATTTTGATAATTAGAATAAGAGTCTGGTATTGCAAGGGGAGCATCTGATATTGAAAGTGAATAGAGGGATTAATTTCCTGAACAGATGAGTCTTTCCTTATTTTTCAAAGCAGGTATCTTTGATAGGGGTAATGGAGGCCACTGTAACAGCTATCTGTTCTAGCTTCTCTTTGCAGTGTAAGACCAGTGATTTTGTAACAGGGAAATGTTTAGAGAATATTCCTTTTGTAGACCTGGAGTGAAAATTGAGTGATTGTCATTATTACTTTCTCAGTTATAAAATAATAGAAAATGATAAAGGATGACCTAGTTTTGTTTCACCATCTAGAGAATGCAACATGTATTTTGCTTGAAGAGATGCATTGTAAAAGAAATAGCAGAGATTCCCTTTTGCAAGAATGTTGTTTGAGTGACAGGGAGCCTTATTCTTGTAAGATGGACTATAACGCCTCATCAGGATCTATCTGTTGTAGATTCTTCACGAATGCAGTTGTCTTTGAGACAGTGGATGAAGAGGTCCAGTATTGGTGATTCCACTAGTCTAGCATGCATCCTTTGTAAGTGTCAGGGTGGGGGAAGGTCTGAAACAGGCACACTCACTAAGTTAGTCTTTGAAAGCTTGTTAATGTGAGATGCGTGAAGACAACAGTGGTTTGTACTTGTTGAGAAGGTATTATCCTTATTCATTTGTGGTGCAAATGTCAAGACAGTAGATAATTAATTTTTTTCCTAAAACACTAACCTTTTAAGGTATGCTGAAGTGTTCAGATTGTTCAGAAATTGTTAGTTTCTCATGGATGGGAGAACCAAAATTTCTGGGAGACTGGCTTAAATTTAAAAGATAGTCCAAAAGAACAGAAAGGCACTGACTTCCCTGGTTTCTATCTTTGCTGTCATATTGCATACCCATATTGGATATCTTGTATAAAGGTGGCCCTACACTTGTGATAGGAGCTAAAACAGATTTGGAGACAAACTGGAGAATCTACTTCCATAACCCACTTATTGGACTGCCAACAATGATAAATCCAGTTTGGGGTTTCAGCACCTTGATATAAAATAAAACAAAAGGAATCTGAATAAAGAAAAAAATGTGATACCAGTCAAATAGGAATAAATCTAATAAAGACACTAGATTTCTTGAATCAGACATGGCTGCACTTAATTGTGTTTTTGGTAGGTCATTAGAGAGAAGCCTTCAGGCCAGGATGACTAATGGTTCTTAAAAAGTATTTGGTTTGGCTGTTATATTTCCTATTGAGATCTATTATGCTATTTTTCTGAAAGATTAAGACTTATTGTTATGATATGTTGATGAACTCGCATTCCAACTTACCACTACCTTTCTACTTGAAAGCTTTGTTCACGCATTTTTTTTTTATTTTATGCAGAGCAACACGTTTTTGCCTTTTGCAGTATTATTTTTATTACATGCATGGTGTTGCATTCCTTCTGTAGTATTATTTGGCATAATATTGTTACTGTTTTCACAGTTACTGAGAGCAGATATCTTTTTAGTTGGCATATGTTTTACCTTTATAGTTTGATTTCATTTTTAATTTGATGTGTTTGGTATTTTTGCTCAGCCTCCTAAACTTTCCATTTGTGAGTAATAATTCTTGCTAGCTCTCCTAACATTTTTTCTTTGGAAAGTCAAGTTTGTTTTTACAGTACTCTCCTACTGATATGATAATTGGTTATATTGCAAATAATGAATCATCTAACAAATAAATTTCTAAATTTGTGAAATGCTTAAATTCAGGGAAAAAGGACAAACTATATATTCTTTTATTTATGTATCTTTACAATATCATGTGTTCTTCCGGTTCCAAAAACAACTTCCAGAAGAATTAAAAGTTCCACGGAAAATATGAGTACTAATAAAATTAAACACAGATAACCTGTAGTATAAAAAGTGGACTGAATAAACATCATTATTTATTTGTTAATGCTTGCTTGAATAACTATAAAACACACTATGACTTACAGTGCTTAGGGCTGGATTTAAAACTGCTTATAACATAATTTTATTCCTCTGGTTTTAGAACTAATGCATAAATAATCTGATTTTTATTATAACAGTATTTTTATCGGACTGTCTTAAGTATCAGCTGAGTCTATTTTAAAACTGATGTCTAGTTTATGAGTCTATGAAATGAATTCACATAATTATTGAATATTGATAATTCAAGGTGATTTGCACTGTAACACTTCAGCTTCTTACTTGTACATAAGAAATCTAAATTTAGACAAGACTTATGGCAGGCAGAAGTGACTACTGTTTGGAAGTCTTTTTGGGATCTAAATCAAATTACTTGATGATTTCACACCATTTACCAGTGTCTAAATACTTTACGAAAATGCTTCACAGCAGTGTCTAGGTACTTCACAAGACACCCTGCTGATTTAATTGAAATTTCCTTGATTTCTTCAAAATGTTACTGTAAAGGACAACAGTTTCATCATGTTGAAATGTATTTTATTGCCACTACTTGGGTAAAATTATGCTGGCTGTTTTGTGGGAGGACTTTTACTCAAAAAATTATGGTATTGGGAAAGAAATGAAGCAAATCTTGTACAGCTGCTCATAATAATTTTATAACTGCATCAACTTCATAATATTTAGCAATAATTCAGACTGTGATGAGTAGGTTTTAAGGTTATCACTGAAGATCGAAATTAATTATTTTCTCTTGTATCTTATAGTTAAGACTAAAAGCCTCGAACTTGTAAATGAATGATCTAAATACATTGTTTTTCTGCTTTGACTCCTAAGGAAATCAGAAAATACTAGCTACTGGGATTTTTTGTTGCAGTAAGAGTCTGTAAAGACACATTGCTTTCAGGCTGGCTGCTTGGTTAATGTCTTTCTGATACAATTGATATATCTGTTTCTTAACTTTATAAACCCATCACTTAGTAGTTCCCTAGTATATGCCGTCTGTAGGGCACAATAGTTCCTATAGAAGGTAAACCATTAAAGTGTATCTAAAAGAATTGTCATTTAAATACAATCTCCTATTATGTTATAAATACTTTCTCCTTGCTGAAACTGCTCAGTGGGTGGAAGACTTTATTAACATTGTAGCTTTTGTTTAAAAATAATAGAAAAAAAATGGACCTTCATTGAAATACTTTTCATTCAAAATTGAGAAATTACTTATTATTTCTCTTTTAGCTTTATTATAAGCATCTCCAAAAGACCTAAGAAAAAAAAAAAGGAAGACGAAGTTAAAAATGGAATTCTAAATATATATGTTAAAGATGTGGCTGGGGTATATTTCAGGTATTTTAGAAAAAAAAGATATTTTCAGAACTGGGAAATATTATAGCATTACAATAATAACTGGCAAGATAAAGGATCTATTGTATTTTATACTTGAATTCAGATTGTGTGAATTTAAATATGTACATTTTAAGTAAATAAAATGTAGACAGTTATGAAAATATATGTACATGCTTTAAACCTGAAAATATCTTAGTGTTTTTCGTATTATTTTTAAATTTATCCTCATCCTCAAGCCCTCATAGAGCTTAGTTTTCTCATGTTGAATTTATTACTTCTCTGATCTGCACTAGTAGAGTATGTGATTTAGTATTCATTTTTAGAATAGAAAAAGATTTTGTTGTTTCATTCATTGCGAGTGTTTCAGGCTAGGAGAAAAGGTGATTCTTCCACTTTAAAATTTCTTGTTAGACTTGTGAACAAGTCATGGGTAAAACACCCTGTTTACGAAGTTTCTAGATTACTGATCTCCTGCATTGCTACACATATCATGAGGTTTGTAGACAAGACTTCTGGCACATACTCAGAAAGAGATTTAGACACTAAGATGCAAATCAAGAAAGCAAATAAATTTGGGAGCCCGCATGTTGGAATTAAACTTAAAATTGTTTATTACAGTTTCTTTGCTAACTGAAAAGACCTAGACTTGAGATGCTGCATCTAAATAGTGCATACAGGTGATCCGTTGTGTGTCTTGATCAGCTGGTTGTCCTCTAAACTGAGTGTGTGGAGTCATTTTTCATAAGGAAACCAGGGTAAGGTGTACATGTATTTTTAAAATTACATGTGTCTGGATCATCTAGTGGCATGGAGCTGGGACACAGCCCGTGAACACATCTTTGAAGCTGGAACGCACACCCAAGTCAGAGTATTAGTCATTCTCTGTCTGTAGCAATGCCACTGAAGAGGCTGCTACCTCCAGCCTGCTGCTGCTGCTGGTTTGTGCTCCTGAATGAGTTATCATCTTAGCTCTACCAGCTAAGGTTTTTTTCATTCAGAGTGCGCTCGGTTAACTTTGAACCTCTAAATTATGTCTCTTCTTTTTGTAAATTGTCCTCTAAGTAGCTAATATATAAGGTGGCATAGCTAGAGGAGTTCAGATTGTTACGTATTTTTCTGCTAAACAGTGTCATATTTTTACCAGTGGCTCTGTGTCTGGTGTCACCAGTTTTGGGTTTTTTGATAATGGGATGGCCTACATGGCACCAGGCTTGCTGGCATCAGATGGCGTTCACCTGTCTGAAAGGGGGAAGAGGGTCTTTGCAGCCGGGCTCATTGACAGAACTTTAAACTGGGCTTGAGGGGGGAGAGGGGCAATATCAGGCTTGCTTGTGAAAATCTGTGGGATGACACACCAAGGTTAGAGGGACGGGGTGCTAGTGAGGGCCCTCAGCCTATTGCTCTGGGACGTGCTGCCTACACTGCAGCGCACCTGAAGTCTTATGGAGATGAGCCAGGGGCTCATCAGGAAATAGGAGCTGAGAGGAATACACCAGTGAAATACCCCAAAGGAATTAAGGGAAATTCCTCTAAGAAGGTGACATGGTCAACAGCCCAGCTGAAGTGCCTCTACACCAATCCACACAGCATGGGCAACAAACAGGAGGACCTGGAAGCCACTGTGCTACTAGAAAGCTATGACATGGTTGCCATTACTGAAACCTTATGGGACAAGTCCCATGAGCGGAGTGCCTCTCGATGGCTGCAGGCTGTTCAGAAGGGACAAGTGAAGAAGGATGGGCGGAAGCATTGCCCTCTGCATCAAGAAAGAGATAGAGTGTGAAGACCTGTCTCTGAAGAATAGCCACGAACAGGTTTGAAAGCCTATGGATAAAAATAAAAGACCAAGGCAACAAAGGGAACCTTGTGGTTGGTGTCTACTACAGGCCGCCTGATCAGGGGGAGCCTATTGATGAAGGCTTCTTACTCCAGCTGCAGGGGGCATCGCGCTCACAGGCTCTTGTCCGGCCAGGGGACTTAACCACCCCGACATCTGCTGGAAAAGTAGCACGGTGAGCTGTAGGCAATCCAGGAGACTCCTGGAGTGCATTGAGCATAACTCCTTAAGCCAGGTAACACACAACCCCACCAGACGGGATGCAGTACTGGACCTATTGGTCACCAAGGCTAGTGAGCTAATCAGTGACATCAAGATTGGAGGCAGCCTGGGCTGCAGTGATCATGCACTGATAGAGTTCGCAGTCCTGAGGGCTATGGGTCAGGTGAAAAGTCAGGATTCTGAATTTTAGGGAAGCAAAATTCCAACTCTTCAAGGAGTTCATCAATAGGACCCCCTGGGAAACTGCCCTCAGGGGCAAGGGAGCAGAACAGAGCTGGCAGATCTTTAAGGGTGCTTTCCATAGAGTGCAAGAGCTCTCAATCTCCAGGTGTAAGAAATCAGGAAAGAAGACAAGACACCAGCATGGCTGCGTGGACACCTGCAGGTCAAACTAAAGGGCAAGAAGGAAATGAACAGGAGTGGAAGCCGGGACAGGTGTGCTGGGAAGAGTATAGGGATGCTGCCTGGTTGTGTAGGGATGGGTCAGGAAGACCAAGGTGCAGCTGGAGCTAAACTTGGCAAGGGACGCAAAGAATAATAAAGGCTTCTATAGATATGTCAGCCAGAAAAGGAAGGTCAAGGAAAGCTAAGACCTGCCCTCTCCCCTGCTCCAATGATCAAGACTAGCGAACTGGTAACAACAGACAAGGAAAAGGCTGAGGTACTCAACACCTTTTTTTACCTCAGTCTTCACTGGCAACCTCTCCCCCCACACCTCTTGAGTGGATGGACTGCAAGGCAGGGACTGTGGGAGAAAAGTCCCTCCCACTGTAAGAGAAGATCAGGTTCGTGACAACCCAAGGAACCTGAACATACAGAAGTCTATGGGACCTGACAAGATGTATCCCAGAGTCCTGAGGGAACTGGCTGAGGTAGTTGCCAAGCCATTCTCCATGGTATTTGAAAAGTCATGGCAGTCAGGTGAAGCCTCTGGTGACTGGAAAAAGGGAACCATTGCACCCATTTTTAAAAAGGGTAGAAAGGAGGGCCCTGGGAACTACTGACCTGTCAGCCTCACCTCTGTGCCTGGGAAGATCATGGATCAGATCGTCCTAGAAGCTCCGCTAAGGCACAGGGAGGTCAGGGAGGTGATCTGAGACAGCCAGCATGGCTCTCCCAAGGGCAAGTCCTGCCTGACCAACC
>VFFE01007706.1:4381326-4409437 GCA_008921705.1 Burhinus oedicnemus
ATCAGAGGGCTGGAGCACCTCTGCTACGATGACAGTCTGAGAGAGTTGGGGTTGTTCAGCCTGGAGAAGAGAAGGTTCCGGGGAGACCTAATTGTGGCCTTACAGTACTTAAAGCAGGCCTGCAGGAAAGATGGGGACAAACCTTTTTAGCAGGGCCTGTTGCGATAGGACAAGGGGTAATGGCTTTAAACTAAAAGAAAGTAGATTTAGACTAGATATAAGGAAGAAATTTTTTGCAGTGAGGGTGGTGAAACACTGGAAGAGGTTGCCCAGAGAGGTGGTAGATACCCCATTCCTGGAAACATTCAAGGTCAGGTTGGATGGGGCTCTGAGCAACTTGATGTAATGGAAGATGTCCCTTCTCATTGCAGGGGGGTTGGAGTAGATGACCTTTAAAGATCACTTCCAATTGAAACTATTCTATGATTCTATGATCCTATGGACTTAGACAGTTTTTGTCACAGTTTTTTTAGAAATGCATTTTTGGAGTGAAAGAGTGCAGCTATTGCTGGAGAAGGACATGTAAGGAGGTTTTGTGGCATTGCATAATGGGACTTAGAATAGCTGGCACATCATGGATCGTTGCATAAACCAGCTAGCAGAGAACGCTAATAAAAGGGGTATATTGGAAATACTGTTACTTTCCTGGAGTTAGCTGCAATCCTGAAATAGTCACGTCTGAGAAATGGAAATTCATGGTCTAACACATCCTTCAGAGTCTGTATCCCTGTTACCATCTGGTTATAGGGAAGTGGACCATGCTACTCTTTTAAAAAGCACAGGGAAAGGGATGCAGGTGGAAGAGAGAAGTAATTTTCATAAACAGTTTAGCTGTCTAAGGACCTACCTGGAAAACGGGAGTCCTCAGTTCATAATCTTTTCTTATCTTGATGGATCTCAAACCCACAGCATTCACTTCAGTGACCAGTGATAAGGCCATAGAGTGAGCCTGAAAACTGTCTTCCCCTCACCTTGTTAGAGCTGGGTAATTGCAGAGGGAGCACAGTACTACTCATAAAGGAATTCTTCCTTTAATGTTGTCAGTCAAAGTTGATTTCTATGCTGGATTTATCTCATAAATTTTATAGTATATAGGTTAATGTAACTATGCATAAATGTAACCATTCTCTAAATGTTACTGAGATACTGTATTTGTTGTTTTGACAGTAAGAACTACATGCAGAGTATCTGTCATGTAATAAAAGTTACATTTGTGTCCATCAATGTTGTAATCTTATTGGCTATTCTGCTGTTCTTGAATTAAGATGAATGCCATCTGTACTCCACCTATTACTTTATGAGCTTTTATTATTATCCTTCTTTTTTGTGTCTTGCCTAAATTCACAGCTACATTCTTTAAAATCTCTCATGTGAAAGATCACATTATGAAAATAAAAATGTATTTCATCACTAAAATTAGTTTACATTTTACCTTCAATAGGATGTTTATATCCATCAGTTTTTATGTTGTGCAATTGTCTTTTTCTTAATTTTTTTTCTCTCTTGTTTTCTGTTAGTGATATGGCAGATATGTTCTTATATATGACAGTACCATATGATTAATCATAATACTAGCAATAACACTGCAATGTTGTCACACAAGCTTTGGCTACTTGTAATCCATTGAGACATTAAATCTAAACCTTGGCCTGATACAACTCTTGAATTCTTGTCAACGAATCAATCAAAGTCCAGCCACAGCAAGCCTTGCAGTAAAAGGAAGGTGTAAGGATTCAGGATTATTCACATAATGTGTACTATTATGTAAGGTGTGAAATCATTCCAGACGTGGGAACTGGAACCCAGAAGGGGAATAACCCGTTGTTAGTGAGGGAAGTAGGGCCACAATGAGAATTTAGGAACATACTAGCTATGATGTCCTTTTAAACTAGACCACTTCCAACTGAATAGCATGTAAAAGTATGATGTAATCAGTATGTTACCTACATTTTAAGAGGATTGATGACGAGTTATTAAAGGCTTACTCTTTGAATTTGTAAGAACAGTTGTGATCATGTCATGCATTGTAGTTTTGTATAAAGATCTCTTAAAATTTTTTGAAAGTACTAAAATAGTTCAACATTTACTAATGAAATCCATGCATGCTAGCTGCAGTTGCTGATTTTACACTGTAACAGAAATATGGGAATATACACAGAAGAGCTGCAGTTGCTTTCTCGCTTTTGCCAAGTCAAAACAACTTGAGAAACTAAAGTAGAAGAGGTTATGGAAGTAATACATTTGAACATTGGTATTGGTTTCACTAAATATAATTGGAAACAAATTATTTTGGCATAATTATCAATATATCAAAACTGTTTAGTCTCTGTTTTGACATTCTCTGTTTTACTAGTCAGCAAAGTCAAGCACCAAGGAATCCTCCAGTAGACCTCCAGGAAAATCCATTAAAAACACAAAAATAACAGATGAAAAATCAAATACAGATTTTTATGGAAAAAGCAGGAAGGCAAGTCCTGAGAGGGCTTCACATCCAGCATTTGCTAAAGGTAACCCAAGATAACATATAGGCGATGACTTAAGGCAACATAAATAAATTCTGTGATAGTGTTGTGGAATGAATATTATTCAGTCTTTCCTGTCAGAGCTACTCTCTATCTTAAACCAATACTCAAGTATTTGGGATGGCAGATAAAGGGAGAACTGTGAATTATTTTTAGAACTATGTTAACTGCATTTTAATGAACCTGCATAGGAAATGATGTCTAGATACAAGGATAATCTCTTCTAATGCTAAGCTTTTAATCCAGAAATATTTTTTCTGTATATGCTATACAGTTGGATCTCTATAGAGCTCAGAAATAGTATATATAACCTCCTTTTTGTAGGTATACATTAATAGAAGGAATATACTTAGTACCACACTGTATGGCACAACTCCACTTCAAATACCAGAAGTATCTGATGTTATAGGTAGAAGGTAGAAGGCAGAAAACATAAACTTTGTGTTCCATAAATTAATTTAATAATAATTTTGTCATTCTTATTTTTCCCAAATTTGCATTTTTCCTGAAGTACTTCTTTTCCTCTTTCCAGTTTTGAATGTGTTTTCAGAATGTTTGGAATTTTTTTATATTTACAATATCATATCCCTTATCACCCGCAAACCTCCAGAAAGAATCAGCAGTATGATAGACTGCTAAAGACTGCTGATGGTGTTGTATGCTGGGTCATGGAAATACTGATATGCAAATTTAACAGAAGCCACTTGGCTGGTTAACACCAAAGGATTGGTTAACTGTCCTTATCCTGCCCAAACAAAACCTCAACATACTGTGGGAGAACATAAGGTTCCTGTAATGTACATTGGAAAGTTGCTGGGAAAGGAAGTGTGGGTTGCTCCTCCCTTGGGAAAAAGAAAACCCATTTCTTGGATTGTCTTTGCTCAAGCACCCAGGTAGGCTTGTTGGGTAATGTGGAAGAAGGGAGAGATCTGGTGTGTATCTCAAAGATATTTAAGCTTGGAGGAAAATAATCCATGATTTAAATTATGTTTTGTAGGAACTACTGCAGCAGGACCTACCTGAACTGATGAAGAATGAGTTTCACAAGGTACCAGACAAGTGCAGTGATGACCCAATCCACACCAGTCTTGGCATGCAACATGTTGCTTCTCCTGTCCTGAGAGATGATTTTGACAGATGGGGCTTAAGTCCTCATCTGCTGTTACAGACATTTTTTGGGGGAAGGCCCATGGAATGAAGGAATAATAGCTATCTATATGTTAAAGGACAGGGGATAGTGTTTAATAAGGATGCATAATGGTTAATAAGGATGTGTAAGCCTTGATGTTTATATCATCTAACATCTAAGGATGTTAGATTTAAAGATGTTTTAAGCATTGGTATGAGGGGATTTCAGAAATGAGAAATAGAATAGATAGAATACTTAGATGTGGGATCTGAACATGACACAAATAATATGGAATAAGGGATGGAGGTTGTACTGTATCTGGCAAAGACAGAGTTAACTTTCTTCACAGCAGTCTGTATGGTGCTGTGCTTTGCATTTGTCACTAAAACAGTGTTGATAACACACTGATGTTTTTGTTATTGTTGAGCAGTGCTTGCACAGTTTGTCAAGTCAAAACTGTCTCTCCAACACCCCCTTCCACCCCTGCAAAGGCCAGTAGGCTGGGGTGAGCAAGAGGCCAGGAGGGGACATAGCTGGGACAGCTGACCCAAATTGACCAAAGGGATATTCCATACCACATGATGTCAGAATCAGCAATAAAAGCAGAGGAGAAGGAGGAAGATGCGGAGACATTCATGGTTATGGTGTTTGTCTTCCCAAGCAACCGCTACACGTACTGAGGCCCTGCTTTCCAGGAACTGGCTGGACGCCTGCCTGCTACTGAATAAAGTAATCTTTTTGCTTTGCTTTCATGTGCAGCTTTTGGTTTTCTTGCTAAACTGCCTTTATTTCAACCCATGAACTTTTCCATCTTCTTTTCTTCCTCTGTCCTGTTGAGGAGGGGGAGTGAGAGCAAGGCTGGGTGGGGTTTTGGCAGCCAGCCAAGGTCAACCCACCACAAATATATGTATATTTAAATATATCTCTCTCTATATAGTAATAGAATGGTTAGAGTTGGAAGGGATCTTAAAGATCATCTAGTTCCAACCCCCCTGCCATGGGCAAGGACACCTTCCACTAGACCAGGTTACTCAAAGCGCCATCCAACCTGGCCTTGAACACTTCCAGAGACAGGGCCTCAACATCTTCTCTGGGCAATCTGTTCCATTGTCTCACCACACTCACAGTAAAGAATTTCTTCCTAATATCTAATCTAAGTCTACCCTCTTTCAGTTTAAAACCATTACCCCTTGTCCTATCACTACATGCCCTTGTAAAAAGTCCCTCTCCAGTTTTCTTGTAGGCCCCTTTCAGATACTGGAAGGCTGCTATAAGGTCTCCCTGGAGCCTTCTCTTCTCCAGGCTGAACAACCCCAACTCTCTCAGTCTGTCCTCATAGCGGAGGTGCTCCAGCCCTCTGATCATCTTCATGGCCCTCCTCTGGGGTCTCTCTAACAGGTCCATGTCCTTCTTATGTTGGGAGCTCCAGAGCTGGACACACTACTCCAGGTGGGGTCTCATGAGAGCAGAGGGGCAGAATCACCTCCCTTGGCCTGCTAGCCATGTTTCTCTTGATGCAGCCTAAGATACAGTTGGCTTTCTGGGCTGTGCACACACATTGTCAGCTTATGTTGAGCTTCTCATCCACCAACACCCCCAAGTCTGTCTTGGTAAAGCTGCTCTCAATCCATTCTCCCCCCTGTATTGTGTGCACAGGACCTCACGGTTGGTCTTGATGGACCTCACGATGTTCACATGGGCCCACCTCTCAATAATCACCTCATAATAATCAAGGGGAGGGCCCTACCTTCCAGTTGAGCTTATAAACTTTTTCTAATGCTGAAGGGTTTTTTTGTAAAATTCCCCCCAATACATACTTTAAAGTCAGCTCCATTTTTTGGTGAGGCAGTTATATAGAGAAAATAATTCACTCAATTCTAAGTAAAGACATTGAAGTGAACCACTTTGTTACACGATATTTTTCAAATTCTCTTTTGTATTGTAAAAATGAAACTTCAGAATAAAGGAGGACAATGAGTTTTATTAAAGGATTTGATGAGCATGGAATTCCAAAGTAAAATTTTTCATTATATTTTGGCATCAAGTATCTTTAAAGTCAGTAAACCAAGAGGAGAAATTCAAGGAGCAGAAGCACAAGTTGACAAATATGTGCTAGTAGAGATGCCTATTGATCAGGTAAAGTCAAGGCAAATTTATTACTCTCTGTAATGAGTTCATGAGTTGGCTAGGGCCATTGGGATGGAACTGCTTGCTGCTTTTTCATGAGGTAAGCCTTTAAAGTTGTTTTGCTAGAACATGAAAATAAGCTAGATATTTTAAACTGACCTCATGACTCCATGGTACGAAAGATTAAATAAAAGGTTTAAGAAGTTTTCTCTTGGTAATTGAGTCTCTACCAGAAGAGTTTATGGTTCCACTACTCATTTGTACTCTGACAAAATTGTGGAATCAAAACAGGAACCCTCACCCATGAGTTCATACAACTCTTTGTTTGGTTGGTTTGTTTTTTGACTGGTAATGTCATGGTAGAGAAAGAGCAGAATGGTATATACCAGGCTGCTACTCAGAAGCAAGCTCAAGAAACTATCCAGGTTTTTTTGTGCTTCTTTTATGGCAGGGTTGGAATGTGTTGTGTTGCGTTTTTCTGCGGTGCCAAATGGATGTATATACATTTTCTATAGACCCTTATGCCCTATCACTAAAAAAAAGCTGAACTGATTCTAATCTATCTAGGCAAATCAGAAATTGTATTAGAGATTGTTAAAGGCATATAGATTTCCTCATTAAAAACAATAATAAACAGGAACTTTTCACATGTATAGTTCAAGAAGCCAACAGAGAAGACCACATGAAAAATTTTTATTTCAACTATTGTTAACTCATGATCATTATACTGTCATTAAATCATTAATTTATTAAATTAATTTATTGTATTCAATTTAATGTGATATTTAGGTTAATTAATGGGGCATTTATAGGCATGTACATTTTCACATCTTAGTCATTTTTATAATGGTTACAATAAATAAATTTTTATGATTTTATAGCATTATATCCCTATTGTTTAAAAATATCTAAAGAAGAGAGCTATTTTGTGCTTTAAATATCTCCTTAGTGATACTATACTTCATATGTGTCCAAGCACATAAGTTCGAAATAGAGTAGTAAATACTTTAAAAATAGAGAAAAAAGAAGAAAAAGTACTAATTGGGACACTGTAGTATTTTATTTTATCTTTATTCATATTTGGAAGAGGTTGAGATAAAAGACAGCTTTTATAGGGGTTTTTTTTGCAAAAAACCCCTGATTATATATGGTAGTGTCTTTCAGTTTCAGCACAGATGAGTGAGACATTGCCGAAGGGCAATGAACTATGACCATCTCTGAAATCTCTCACTCAATTCATCTGTCAGGTCAAACTTGTTTTGACATTGAAATCTTTATTTTTTTGTTTTAAAGGGAATTCAAGGCTTGTGAAAGCTGCCAGCTTGACAGCACAGAAAGGTGAAGTCATCTGTTTATTCACGGAACAGATACTGCTCATCAGCATTGAAGATTTTACGAGAAATTTCACACAGGCTTTATCATTAAGGTACAACTGCTCCATAATTAACTGCAGGTCATAAATACAAAAAACACAGCAACATCTGGAAGATATTTGCCTACTACAACTAAAAACAGCATCAGCTTTATCATCTTTTATAGTTTAGTTTCCTACTTTAGTCTTTTGTGTGTATGAAGCTGTTTTCAACCTGTTTACTTTTTCCATTTGACTACCCATTGTGTAAGGTCAATTGAGATTATGTGTTGCCATTTTATATACATCTAGTTTGCCACTGGTTCTGTTTGAGATGATCTTCGCTACAGTAATCTATGCCGAAATAACTGCAAGGCTAGACAGTGGTATATTACGCTTGATGGTATAGTTGGAAAAGATGTGATTGAGTTACCAGGAAATGGAATGGGAATATAAAAGGAGAGGGAGAATAAGGAGGAAAGAATAGCAAGTGGACCATCTAGGGAAGCAAGGGATAGATAGATACGGAAGATACAAATGGAAATAAAGCTGGAGAGATTATGAGGATTCATAGATGGAAACAAATACAATAGGCAAAGAGGAAAAAGTAGAAACAAGTGAAATAAGGAATAAAGACTGTTAAGTATGAATAAGAAAGCATGATAAATATGTAAAAATGTGTTCATTTTTGGAGTATACTTGTTATACAAAATTATGATGCTCATTTTTCTTCATTACAAGGTACACAGCTGTAGGGTTATATCAATATTTTTCTTTGCTTGGAGAACCAATATGCATAAGATCAATCTTTCAGAAGAGCTTTTTTGCATTGCTAGAATGTTACATCTTTACTTTTAATGATACTTTCATTGGAATGTATTTAGTTGAGTAGTTTCAATATATTTATTTTATTAATTTAATTAATAAGATTCCTGTAATTTTCTGTAAGTATTGCAGCATTCTTCTCAAACAAAGCCTCCCAGTTAATTTTTATTTCTCTGCCTCTTATCCTTTTTACTCAGTATGTTCAAAGAATGTTTGTGTGTAAACCTTTTTTATCAAATCCAACACATTTGCATTTGTCTTTGAAAAGTAAAACTTCTGTATTTTTACAGATAAGAGTTTATCACAATATTGAAAGGGAAATTAAGCATTTGGACTGTGGACCAAAGACTACGCTTATTGTCCTCTGCTAGTCAAAATGAAGTTGTGATAATGGCATGTTAAAAATAGGAACTGAATGTGGCCCAGCATATGCGCCAGGAGAAGAGGAAGAAGGGACAATTAATTTTGTTACAAAACTGCAGAAAACGTGTTGTTTGTGTTTTCATTGGTGAAGATGTCACAAATCCAAGACAATGCTCATTAAAATTCCTGTAAATTTTAAAAAGATCAAAAATCAGCATTCAAATGCCTTGATGCTTTAAAATAAATGTTTTCTCAATGACCTTATTATAAGATAAATGTTTGCCTTTTCAATTTAATGGAATAAGATTGTACTGGTTTTAGTATTGTAATTGTGATACTTTTGTTCCCTATGGTTGTTCTAATTCACTTTCACACACGAACAGTGATTTTGATTTGGCTAAATTATTTATAAGATTCGAATGTCTTTGCAAATATGAAATTAGCATAATTCATTATTTTACCACTTTAAGTCAAATCCTCCAGCTCTTACTTAAGCAAAAACCTTGGTGAAGTGTATACCCATGCCTGAAGTAAAAAAAAAAGAGTTTTGATTTGAGTAAGGTCTTCAAATCAGACCTTCTGTTTCTTAATATATATGTAAATACTTATTTTGTATATATATTGATTCATAAATTAAAGAATTAGTATTTCATTCTCTGTATATTACCACTGAATGTAAGTAAAAGCAAGGGGAAAAAGTTAAGATGAAATTAATGACAAAAGTTAGAATGAAAATAGAATAAAGGAAGTTTTAATGACTAGTACACCCCCTGTAAATTAGGAGGAGCTAATTTGACTTTTATGTATGTAGGTTCCAGCTGAGAATGTGCAAGAAGAAGAAATCACAGCACGTACCAGCAGTACTGTGACTGAGGTTAGATTTCCTTGTTTTTTAAGTGTGAGTGTGTGCATATTTAAAATGTAAGCTAGACTTTTAATGCAGAATGTAAAGCATTTTGCATTTGATTCTGAACATGAAACCAATTAATGTAGTTTTTATTAAGGGGTGGAATGGAGACTTGCATGAGCTCGGTTTTTTGTTTGGTTCTGATGTGGCTGAAATTTCAAAGAACCATTTACCTCAGGACATCTGTATTATTAAAAGATGATGGGACTCCTGTAGGATTCTGTAATCAGATTTCTGTCATTGTTACAGTAGTAACTCATGAAATTGCAGCATCATTGGATCAGTTCAACTGAAAATTGAACTCCATTTGACTTAACTTGTGGGTACAAACATCACCCCCTTTTCTTTTTGCAAGCAAAAATTAAAATACAATACAACCACAGTGATTTTCTTGTAAATACCTACAGAAGCAATAGAAATAAGTATATAAGTCCTTTTGACTGACTCTATTTTCATTCTGCCTCAGTCAGTCACTTGTCTTTTACAAACTTGACTTACTCTTGACTCATTCTTTAACAGTGTTGTAAGCAAAAAGGCAGCTCTTAGGGTTCTTGTGATGAATTCCCCGGCAGAAATCCTGATTTCACTGAAATTAATGTGTGTTTTATCATTGACTTCAGTAAAATTAATAAAATCGTGCTATACCTATGCTTTATGAGATAATGATTAATCTGAAAAGCGTAGCTGCTATGTCAGAATCTCTCCGTCATTGAACCATTTGTCTTTGTGTTACTTATGACAAAAAGGAATGCCTACACTGATTCCTTGCATACTTAAATCAATGAATTGAAAAAAAGAAGCAAATCTCATTTTAAAGACAGCATTGTCATTGTTTTGATTACGGGACTATGAATAAACCTGCAGCATATGAATGTTGAGACAGAAACCACTTGGGAAGAGGTAGTGCCACTTGGTGTTGAGGCAATATAATAGATTACACAATGATTTTAAAGAATGGGGGCATGATTCACAAAGAAGATTTATGATCATGATTACAGCATCTACTTTTTAAGCATGATGTTTTTTTAGTCGAATTTGTAATCTCAGTATAGTCACTTAAGTTTCCTGTAGAATGTATGTGGAAAATAGGAAATCTTAGATTGTGATCCACAAAAGCCTGAAATGACAGGTGTGAGCCATCTGAACCGATAAGGGAAAGCTAGGCATTACAAGTCTTGGCCCTTAGTTTGAATGGGTTTAAACTCAGGCCTTATGACATTATCCTAAGACACTGAGTTATGAAAGTTTCTCACGAGTCCCTTTCATTTGCTTTTAGCTGAAATTGTATTCATTGTGTGATTGTGTAAATGTCCACTGTAGGAGGAATTCTAATGCTTCCTTAAACTAGGAGCTGACTACTGGCCACCATGATAGTTGTCTATTTCATTTCTCTTTCTCTGTAGACCACCATGCTAACGTTATTTCTACAAGTTGAACTCGCTGAGACTACTTATCCTTCATGAGAAAAGGCAAAGCCACTTATGCTATCTCCTTGTATTTAGAAGATAGATTCCAGCAAAACTTGAGTCTTGCTCTCAGACTTGAATCTAAAGATAGAATTTGGCCCTCTGTATTTGTGTAGTATAAGTGTGGATAGGCATGCACAAATGCAGATATAACCACACATATTTATGGCAAAAATTTAAGATACTGATTCAGAATATCAAGACATACGTTATTGCATTACTCAGAAAAAAAGCTCTTCAGTTTGTATATTTCTGTAACTTAGAAAAAGTGTAGGACTACTGTAGAAATAATTAAATACCTTGAAAAAATATGTGTAACTTGAAAGAATTTGCAATTACAGCAGTTGCATATGTGAAAGTAAATATTATTTATTTATGCATTTTCAATGTGCAAAATTCCAAATGAAAACAATGCAGAAACTGCTGAAAATGAGATTGCGGTTAAATACTCGGTGGATTAACTGCTGTACAATTTTTGACATAGGTTGAAGTGGATACTCTGCCTCTGAGGATGTTCAGGAAAATGCTTAATTAAAAAATCAGCTACTGTTTTCTGAACAGAAGAATCCTGAGCAGCAGGCTAAAAGAAGTACTGTCAATTTGGGGGAAATATATGTATATTTAAATGTAAGCATAAGTTCAGCCAGAAAACAATAACACAAAAGGTGTTATCACACTTCTAGCATGAGTAAACCTGGACTATTGTTATAAGCATATACATAATAAGTAATGGCTTTGGAATGCAGTTCTTTCATTGTAGGCTGTATATGGGATGTTAATATATTTGGAATTTGTACAGCTCCCAACTCATATGTCAGTATGAAAGCTTGCAAAAAAATGCCTCTAGAAAGATTTTGAAAACCACTTATGGTGATAAACATAATGTCATACTCATGAACAGTAATATGCAGAACAGTAAGTAGGTTTAGTGGTAATATTTTATGTGAAAAATTGAACTATGAGAAAACGTAATGTGTGTGACCAAAAATCACAGTTTTCCAGTGGAAGGAGTGAGTTTTCATTTTGGATTCAAATCTTTTTAAAGCTCTATGAATTTTTCCAATAATTTAATTTTCCTTTTTCAATCAGAACATGAACGAAATTAAAAATACCAAAATTCATATTGAGACAAAAATTGTTTTCCTAATTAGATCTAGCAATTAGAAGCTAAAATAATGTTATGTTAGAACTACTGTGTTTTAAAGTGAGTTTGAAAATATGGTGTCCTTTAGTTCTGTTTTTATCATAACTGACTGAATTCAGGGACAGGTTTTCTCATTTTACCTTGTCTGAGGTATGTAATGTTGGTGGGAAGAGACCCTTAATGAGAGATTCTGTTGATGATTTATGATCATTAATCAAATGTGGGTCATTTTTCATAGTTGTACTACCTCTGAATTACTAATTAAAATAAAGATATAATACCATCCTCACTTTTAGCAGGTAATGAGCAAACATGATTCAGATAAAATAGGGAACAAATCCATTGAGTAAGACTATGGTAGGTCAGCTTTGCTAGTATGTGTTAGACCCTTTTTAATTGGTGTGTATTCCTTCTACAGCTGTAAGTGAAAGCCAGATAAATTGATTCAGGATGACACCTTTATTTTGGCCGCAGAGAGAGTGGATGTTTCTCTACTTCTTACTGCTGACATATACACAACCGTTTACACACAGCGAATGGACATGAAACCTCTATTAAAGACATGTTAGGAAAATACTACTTTAGAGAGGTAAGGAGCAATTAGCATGCAAGCATCTGACATAATTTTATTTTGAAATGTGCACAACCAGGTTCACTTTAAACACTAGCTTTTTGAGCATTTAGTTTCCTCAAACCCAATGTTTTTTTTCTTTTCAGCAGGGATATTTCTGACTACCAACTATAATACTTCATGTTGCATAGACCATATAAAACTTGTTTTACAGACATCTAGCAAATGCAGTCCTGTTTAAATTTAATAACAAAAGTAATCTTATTTTAGTTTTTCTTGCATATTTTAATAATTTTGGGTTAAATGCATAGTATTGAATGCCTTCATGATTTGTACAATATGTCGCATTTGAAAGCCTTTATTATTATAAGTACTTTACGTATAGAGAATGAAGAATGTACTGTAGAAATGGAGAATCGTTGTGGTGTTGCTAATAATGTTCTGTTTAAGCCTATGCACAGTATTAGAAAATCAGCATATGTGACTGACTCTTGTAGGGATTCTTATATACAAACAGCGATTGCTCAGAAGAATCGGATAATTTTCCATTGTGAAGAAGCAATTTCATCATTACATATAAGGATTCATTTGCTAAGAATACATTAGAGGATGTAAAAAAAAAAGACAAGTGAAATTAAGTATTGACACGGATAATACAGGATTGTTTGTCTTCTAGGATTAGTAATTTTTAAAACTATATATCATAGCACATTAAGAATCTTAGATTGTAATCCAGGAAAACATCTGTGTTTAGGGTGCAAGCTAACCTTATTCTTAACTTTAATTATGTATTTGAAGTTCTGTCGTGTGCAGAAATAAAATTACAACTCATTTGCTGATCTAACACTTTAAATTATTTTATTTTGGAATAAAATACATGTATCCTTTCTGGTATAATGAAAATATGTGTATGGAGCTAAGAACGAAATTTAATTTAGTTTGATACCAGTGCAAAGTTTCCATTTACATGGACAAATTATTTCAGTTATGCAGGATCTTTTAAAATTTGTTCCTATTGCTAATTTTAAAGAGTTCTATTTCTTTTCCCTATATTTTTTTAACTAACAGAAGCCCACCAAGAATCTAGTGAATAATTCTGTGCTTTACTTTGTTGGAGGCATCAAAATGGAGTTGTTTCAATGTTTCAGTTTAATTTTTTTCAATTAAAAGGCATTGAATTCAACAAGTTAACATTTTTTCTAAAGTTTTGTTTACCAGAAAAAAAAATAAATTAACTGTGGTGGAGTATTTGGCAGCATAAGATAAAAGTAATAATTATAACAGAGAAATTGGGTTTTTTTCCTTCTTATGAAAATCCATAAGCTGAATGTTGAATAAGCGCATTCGCAGTATGTCTAATGTATTGGCTTGATTAGTTCATAGGATTCAACTGCAAAAGTGTATTAAAAATATTTAATGGGCACTTTGTCTATTTTCTGGATTTGGATTTCTCTTTAATATTGCCAGGACTGCTAATACCACTCACATTGTTTGTCCCTCTCAGTGACACATTGTGATTAAAATTCAAACCTGATTTTCTATATTGTTTTGCCACACTGTCTCCAGCCTTTTTTCTCAGCCTATTTACTTGAATCTGTTCTACAGTTGCAGTTAACTATTTTAGTGCCTAAGTAAACAAGCTCAGTCCTGATGGGTGTAGAAGCCACATTATTAGCCTGTCTGTATGCTTTTATATGTATTTATGTGTATAAGTATGTAAATGTGTTTATATCTGTAAATACATTATAATATAAATATAGTACTTTATGTGAAGTTTCTCTAGATGTTTGTTCTTTTAACCACTCTTTACAAACTAGTTTTTGCAGTCCTGAAATAATTTGATTTCGCTGGACCTTACAAAAGTGAAATCCTGGTAGCTTGTGTTTCAGAAAAAGAGGACAGCACGGAAAGGGAAGAACATTCGTGACTTGATTTGCAGAAAGCCTAAGTTTGGTAATTCCAAAGGTTTGTTATCCATGCAATCATTGCTGGGTTAAAAAGAAGTCACTTACCAAGAAGTTTAGAAAAGAAAATAGTACATTACAGTTTTATGTCACTTAGAGTTAGAATTGCAGATTTTCAAGCTGTCCTCTTATTAAAAATCTTGAATCTGTAGATTTGAAATTTTAGCTGCAATCTTTCACACCTATGTATCTTGAACAAGTTGCTGAAGGAATGAGTATGGGTTAAATGAATAGTCACTTTGAGTGATGAGTTCCCATTGAAGTTTGTTAGCTATCATTTATAGCAGATTTTTTTTGCACTTCTTGTATAGTTGTTAACTTAAAAGGGGATATTTTGTGACTTTAGATTACTAAAATGATTCAGAAATCATCCTTAATTGTTCTGATAGAAATCCTATATTTTTAACGTCTCTTAGCATATATGCATTTTTTTCAAGCATTCCTCCACTGAGCACGGTTATTGGTGATGGGTTAGAGCTTACACAAGGCAGTTGTAATAATGTAAAATTTGTTAGTTAGCTTTAGTAAATGCTTTCATGGAATCCATCCAGAAATTTCAGAATCATCTTTAATTAAGTTCACATGTATCGAGCATAATTGAATAATTTAACCTACTGTTTTGATGGACTGATAAACTGCTGTACGTTGACAGACTGATTTACACTGAGAACGAGCATCCTTTGAACCTTTTGTTTTCATTCCTTGAGACTTTCCATGAACTTGTCTATATTTTAAAAACCTCAAAACTGCTGAACAGCAAATGATCTATTTTGGGTAAGCCTAAGCTTTTTCATGTTTTGATATACAAGCCATTACTTACTGCAAAAGCATTACGTTCTATTTCTAAACTGTAAGGATTTCAATATCTCTGTTCTATTAATGATCAACACTGTTTAAATAATTCATTGGCATTGTTTCTCATTCTTGCTAACTACATTTTATAGTTTGTAAGTTCTTTGGCTTGTTTTCTCATTTGCCTCCAAGGCTACATCTATACAGCTAAATAAAACAAACCATGGACCTTTCTCTGGTCCTGAGGTAAAGTGGCATGGCCTAGCTTGATATATGACTATTATGTCTTCTCTTTCTTGTTCAGAGAAGTTTGGCACCATCTATACTGTCAACTGGAAGAGTTTCTGGCTTGTGCTGTGTTCCAAATCATGCCTAGATGTAGTCTGGGAGAGTGGTAGCTGGCATGGGTTTTAGCAAAGAACATATTAGCAAGACATACACTAGCAGTTGACAGTTGCATGTTATTGCTTAAGCCTGTGAAATTGTCCTGTTTATTGTATTAGTACAATCCACAGAGTCAGAATAGTTCAGGTTGGAAGGGACCTCTGGAGGTTAGGTCTCAAAGCAGATCTAATTAGATCAGATGCTAAGGCCCATGTCCAATTAGGCTTTTAGTATCTCCAACGATAGAGATTCCACAACCTCTCTGGGCAACCCCCTCCAATATTTGGATACCTTTATGGTGAAAATGTTTTCCTTTATACCCAGTTTCCCATGTTGCAGCTTTTATGTCTGCTGCCTCTTGTCCTTTCGCTGTGCACCTTTGAGAACAGTCTGTCTCTATCTTTTCTATAGCCTCCTATAAGGTAGTTTTAGGCAGCAAGAAGAGCTTGCCTTAGCCTTCTCTTCATAAGGCTGACCAAATCTAATTCTCCTAGCCTTTTGTTATATATAATTTTCTCCAGGCTCCTAATCATTGTGGTGGACTTGCTACAGTATGTCCATGTCTTTCTTGTACTGGTAAGTTTAAAACTTTACACAGTACTCCAGATGCAATCTTACAACTGCCATGCAGAAAGCGTGAAGTGCTTCCTTTGGCCTGCTGGGTACTCTCTTACTAATGCAGACCAGAATGCTGTCGGCCTTCTTTGCTACTAGTGCACACTGATGATTGACGTTCAGCTTCTTGTTCACCAAGACCACCAGGATTTTTTCTTGCAAGACTGCTTCCCAGGCAATAGACCTGCAGCCTGCATAGGGTTATGCCATCACAGGTACAGGCCTTTGCATTTCCTTTTTTTTTTAAAAAAAATTCGTGAGGTTCCTGTCAGGCATTTCTCTAGTCTGTCAAGGTTTCGCTGAGCAGCAACCCTGCATGCCACTGTATCAGTTGCTTCCCCATTATTAGATACTGTCGGTGAACTTGCAGAGAGTGCACTCTGTCCTATTAATGTTGTTCATAAAAACATTAAATAGTATTGGCCCCAGAACTGATCTCCAAGAGATACTACTTAGGAGTAGCTTGTTGGAGTTTGTGCAGCTGACATCTAAACACGATGGTACAGATAATTTTGCTCGCACCATACTGTACACCTACCCAACATGTATCTCACCAGTTTGGCTACAAGGGTACCGAGGGAGGTGGTATCAAATGCCTTGTTAAAATGAAAATAAACATTTATGCCTTTCCCCTTGTCTACAAAGCTGGTCATCTCATTGTAGAAGGCAATTGAATTGGTCAGCTGTGATTTGTCATAGAGCATAGAATAGTTTCGATTGGAAGTGATCTTTAAAGGTCATCTACTCCAACCCCCCTGCAATGAGAAGGGACATCTTCCATTACACCAAGTTGCTCAGAGCCCCATCCAACCTGACCTTGAATGTTTCCAGGAATGGGGCATCTACCACCTCTCTGGGCAACCTCTTCCAGTGTTTCACCACCCTCACTGCAAAAAATTTCTTCCTTATATCTAGTCTAAATCTACTTTCTTTTAGTTTAAAGCCATTACCCCTTGTCCTATCGCAACAGGCCCTGCTAAAAAGGTTTGTCCCCATCTTTCCTGCAGGCCTGCTTTAAGTACTGTAAGGCCACAATTAGGTCTCCCCGGAACCTTCTCTTCTCCAGGCTGAACAACCCCAACTCTCTCAGACTGTCATCGTAGCAGAGGTGCTCCAGCCCTCTGATTATTTTCGTGGCCCTCCTCTAGACCCAATCCAACTGGTCCATGTCCTTCTTGTGCTGAGGACTCCAGAACTGGACATAGTATTTCAGGTGGGGTCTCACCAGAGTGGAGTACAGGGGCAGAATCACCTGGTCACACTTCTTTTGATGCAGCCCAGGATACGCTTGGCTTTCTGGGCTGCGAGTGCACATCGTCGGCTCACTTCCACCTTTTCATCCACCGGTACCCCCAAGTCCTTCTTGGCAGAGCTGCTCTCAACCACTTCATCCCCCAGCCTGTACTGATACCGGGGTGGCCCTGACCCACATGCAGGACCCTGCCCTTGGCCTTGTTGAACCTCATGCTGTTTGCACAGGCCCACTTCTCGAGCCTGCCCAGGTCCCTCTGGATGGCATCCCATCCCTCAGGTGAGTCAACGGCACCACTCAGCTTGGTGTCGTCCACAAATGTGCTGAGGGTGCCCTCGATCACACTGTCTACGTTATTGATGGAGATATTGAACAGTACCGGTCCCAGTACAGACCCCTGAGGAACACCACTTGTCACCCATCTCCATCTGGACATTGAGTCGTTGACCACTCCCCTCTGGATGCAACCATCCAACCAATTCCTCATCCACCGCACAGTCCCCCTATCAAATCCATACCTCTCCAATTTAGAGAGAAGGATGTTGTGGGGGACCATATTAAAGGCCTTACAGAAGTCTGGATAGATGACATCTGTAGCTCTTCCCTTGTCCACTGACGTAGTCACGGCATCATAGAAAGCCACTAGGTTGGTCAGGCAGGACTTGCCCTTGGGAGAGCCATGCTGGCTGTCTCAGATCACCTCCCTGACCTCCCTGTGCCTTAGCGGAGCTTCTAGGACGATCTGATCCATGATCTTCCCAGGCACAGAGGGGAGGCTGACAGGTCAGTAGTTCCCAGGGCCCTCCTTTCTACCCTTTTTAAAAATGGGTGCAATGGTTCCCTTTTTCCAGTCACCAGAGGCTTCACCTGACTGCCATGACTTTTCAAATACCATGGAGAATGGCTTGGCAACTACCTCAGCCAGTTCCCTCAGGACTCTGGGATACATCTTGTCAGGTCCCATAGACTTCTGTATGTTCAGGTTCCTTGGGTTGTCACGATCCTGATCTTCTCTTACAGTGGGAGGGACTTTTCTCCCCCAGTCCCTGCCTTGCAGTCCATCCACTCAAGAGGTGTGGGGGGAGAGGTTGCCAGTGAAGACTGAGGTAAAAAAAGGCGTTGAGTACCTCAGCCTTCCCCTTGTCTGTTGTTACCTGTTTGGCAGTCTTGCTCATCAGATGGGGTATACTTTATTTGAACCTGGACTTGTGCAAAGCATTTGACACTGTTCTGCATGATATCCTGGTCTCTAATTTAGAAGGACATGGATTTGACCAATGGAACACTTGGTGGATAAGGAACAGGCTGGACGGTCGCACTCAAAGAGTTGCGATTAACACCTCTATGTCCAAGTTGGAGACTAGTGATGAGTGGTGCTCCTCAGGGGTTGGTACTGGGACTGGTACTATTTAACATCTTTGTTGGCAACATGGACAGTGGGACTGAGTGCACCCTCAGCAAGTTTGCTGACGACACCAAGCTGAGTGGTGCAGTCAACCTGTTAGAGGGAAGGCATGCCATTCGGAGTGACCAGGACAGACTTGAGAGGTGGGCCTGTGCAAACCTCACGAACTTCACTAAGGCCAAGTGCAAGGTCCTGCACATGGGTTGGGGCAATCCCATGCACAGATACAGGCTGGGTGGAGAATGGATCAGGAGCAGCCCTGAGGAGAAGGACTTAGGGGTGGTGGTAAATGAGAAGCTCAGCATGAGCTGGCAATGTGCATTTGCAGCCCAGAAGGCCAACCATATCCTGGGCTGCATCAAAATAAGCGTGTCCAGTAGGTCAAGGGAGGGGATTCTGCCCTTCTACTCTGCTTTTGTGAGACCCCACTTGGAATACTGTGTCCAGTTCTGGAGTCCTCAGCAGAAGAAGGACATGGACCTTTTGCAGTGAGTCCAGATGAAGACCATGAAGATGATCAGAGAGTTAGAGCACTTCTGCTACGAGGACAGGCTGAGAGAGTTGGGGTTGTTCAGCCAGGAAAAGAGAAGGCTCCAGGGAGACCTTATAGCAGCTTTCCAGTATCTGAAGAGTGCCTACAAGAAAGCTGGAGAGGGACTTTTTACAAGGGCATGTATGATGAGGGGTAATGGCTTCAAACTGGAAGAGGGTAGATTTAGATTAGATCTCAGGAAGAAATTTTTCACTATGAGGGTGGTGAGGCACTGGAACAGGTTGTGCTGAGAAGTTGTGGATGCCCCATCCCTGGAAGTGTTCAAGGTCAGGTTGGATGAGGCTTTGAGCAATCTAGTCTAGTGGGAGGTGTCCTTGCCCATGGCAAGAGAGTTGGAACTAGATGATCTTTAAGGTCCCTTCCAACCCAAACCATTCTATGATTCTATGACCTTCCCTTTCTGACCGACATATCTCTAGAAGCTCTTCTTATTGTTCTTTGTGTCCCTTGCCAAGTTCAGCTCCAGCTGCACCTTGGCCTTCCTGACCCCATCCCTACACAATCAGGCCACGTCCCTATACTCTTCCCAGCACACTTGTCCCGGCTTCCACTCCTGCGCATTTGCTTCTTGCCCTTTAGTTTGACCAGCAGATGTCAACTCAGCCATGCTGGCCTCTTGTCTTCCTTTCCTGATTTCTTACAGCTGGGGACCAAGAGCTCTTGCACTCTATGGAAAGCGTCCTTAAAGATCTGCCAGCTCTGTTCTGCTCCCTTGCCCCTGAGGGCAGTTTCCCAGGGGGTCCTATTGATGAACTCCTTGAAGAGTTGGAATTTTGCTTCCTTAAAATTCAGAGTCCTGACTTTACTCTTTGCCTGATCCATATGCCTCAGGTCTGCGAACTCCACCACTGCATGATTGCTTCAATGATCTTTTGTTTGTGTGTGATCTTTTTGTCTTTCATGTATTTTGAAATAACTTCTTGGAGGATTTGCTACATTACCATCCCAGAGGTTTAGACTGAATAGACTGCAGTTCCTTGATTCCTCCTGCTTGCCCTTCTTGAAGTATAGATGTAGCTTGAGACTTTAGTTCAGGCTGTTACATATTAATGCAATTAGTCAAAGTTGTAGCACTGTAATTTTAATTATTTTCGTATAAGGAAGTAACACAATGGGTGGTATAACTTGGGAACTGATTACATGATATAGGAAAAAGAGAAGTGTTTTGGGTTCTACTTCTTCAATTTATACTTCCTTTCATACATAAATATCATATATTTAGTTTAAGTTCTGGTGTATCAGTTTTTGTGATGTCTGCACTGATATATGGAGCAGATTTTACTCAAATCTGTTAATAACAAACACAATGAAACACATTGGGAATTTTTTATACGAGTGTTCCTACCAGTTATTTTATGAATAATAATAATAAGCGCTGACAGGCCAGCAGTGCCCTTTTTTCCCCCTTACATTTGCAGATTAGTATTTTCGAAAATGTATCCAACCTTATCTCAGTTTTAATATAACATTTAGCAAGTGGATAATTCAAAGAACAAAGTGTTGAAGGTTTTAAAATTAACAGCTCTGAACAAGTTTGTGTTGTCTATTCTGGAATGGGTTTGATGCTGTATCTCTTTGTCAGTATATATGTATTAGGTGCACCCCTATCTGTAGCAAGGCTTATACTAGCAGAAGAGTATGGGGTTTTTTTAGATACTGTTTATAATGATTTCACAGATGAAGTTAGTCATAGTAACAAAGAGTATTTTGTTGAATTAAATTAGTTACACTAAATATTTGTCAGTATAAAAAAATAACTAAAAGTCACACTGTCATATAATTTTACAAACTGACAAAAATATCTCATATAGATCACAGTGAAAAATGCAATTTGCTTTGAATGCCCTTTCAAATTTAATATAGGTTATCTTTCCAATTGCTGATGATTATTTAAGTAAATCAGATAGGTACTTGGATGTAACAGATATTGAAAAAATAGCTATGTGATGAGTGAAGCTCATGAAAGGACTGATTACACTGACATTTTGATTGGCTTTTTTGTATTTTGAAACTTTGAATTAGCTCTGATGCTATTTAAATCCTAATTTGACAGTCACTTCCATGTTGCAGGGAAAAAAGACAAAGTGAAATAAATTGTATTCTTTTTTCTCTTTCCTTCTTGTTACATACGTGAAACATAGTGTACTTTGCTTGTTACTTCTTTCTAGATAGTATAAGGCAGATTAATAACAGGAATGGACTTCTATTATGGTGCAACGTAGCTATGAAGTGTGCTGGATGCAGAAGAAGAGATGCTTTTAGTCTTTTCTAAGAAGCTTTGTTGTGCAGAGACATTAACGGGAGGCTGGAAAATCAAGAATGCTAAATAATCCCAAATCTATCATTAAAGAATTTATTATAAGACACAATTAATGAAGTTCTAACCTTACTCAGAATATAGACTTTATCTAAAGGAATTGTTAAAAAGATCAGAATCAGACTCAGTGGTTTTTTTTCCCAAGGTCAAGGTGCTTCACATGCTTTTGATTTTCTTTTTCAAACAAAAAAATCACTAGTGAAAGGTTAAATGTTGTCCAGAAAAATTAATTTTTTGATTACATTTCTGTTATTTCCATAGCAGAAGCCATATTTCTGTTATGAACTTTTTAGGAAAAAATGAAAAAAAATAATCTCTCCTGAGACTGATTCAATCTGAGAAATTCCCATCTCTCTCCTTTGTGTGTAGAAGCATCTGGGCCAACTAACTTAGACTAACTTTCAGAAGGCCCAGTTTTGGCAGCCGTGTTACTCCTCCTTGATTTCTAAAGGGTTAAATCAAGAAAGAATTTGGGTGTGGAGCACTAATTCTTTCATAACTGGATATTAAACACATTTCCTATATAATGGAGAATTGCTCCATGTTTCAGTTTTAGGATATGAGTTGTGATAGCTACACATAGTGTCACTTCTTATTTTGGATAGCTGCAGCAGATGATTTGAATTGGATAGTATCTTTCATAGTACTGTATGTCGCAAAACTTATGCTTTTTATTTAATAATTTATTAGCACTGCATACCCTTTGCTTGCTGAAAGATTTTGGAAGAGATCTTTCTTTACACTGTTTAAAAATTATTCTGAATCTATAAATTCTGAGTACATTGTGTTTTTAACTTCAGGATGTGGCTTAATCTTCTCTGATCTTCCCATTGGGTAAGATCCAGCTCTATTACTCTAAACAGTATTACACATATTTGAGACCCTTGTTTAACAATGCAAAACTTGTGCTTTACTCTGTGGTGCTTGAGTTGAAATAAATATATTTGAAGTGAATTTCTGACTCATGGCCTGATTTATATAGGCTTCCAAGTACCTTCAGCCACATCACATTGCAGTTATATCAGTGTTTTAATACTTCGTATATATTCTTTGTAATTCATACTGTAGTAGTGGACACTGTTTGTTCCTTTTTTTATATGTGTAAATTTATAATGTAATTTTGATTATTTTTGATTATTGTTAAAAATACTAATGAAACATTGAAATGAAGTATGAAAGCAATGATTGATATGGAAAATGTTATTAATTGCATTGCATTTTCGTAAATGTCATGCATATTTCCAGTAAAAACATCCCTTGTTATTTGAAATAACTGATCCAACCTTACATTCATTTAATTTGATTATACCATGTATACATACACAGATTTTGTACAACGGTATTGTGTGCAGGTACTCTTTATAGTAATTTTTAGCTACTTGACATAGTTCATGTGTACATTTCTTTTATATTCAACTATTGGAACCTGTGATGGGGAGCTCTGTTATCACTATGTTTTCTCCATTGCTGTCTCCTCTAGAGCCTGAACAGGCACTTGGTTCAACAGCACTTGTATCCTCAGGATTTCCAGAATTGCTAGTGACCATTTGCAAGATTATAAACTTAATTTTATATCATGCACTGTTTCTGAGGATATTGTCCTTATTTCTATGGTGTATCTGCCAGTTATCTGATTTAGTTTGGAGCAAATGAATCAAGACTGTGGTAAAACTCAGGGTGCCTGAAGATATCTCAATCCACATATGTTGAAAAGAATATTGTTCATAGAATTGTCTAGGTTGAAAGGGACCTTTAATATCATTGAGTCCGACCATCAACCTAGTGCTGCCAAAACCACCACTAAATCGTGTCCCTCAGCACCACATCTACCCGTCTTTTAAATGCCTCCAGGCATGGCAATGCCACCAGTTCTCTAAGCAGCCTGTTCCAATGCTTGATAACCCTTTCAGTGAAGAAATTTTTCCTAATATACAATCTAAAGCTCCCCTGGTACAACTTGAGGCCATTTCCTCTTGTCCTATCACTTGTTACTTGGGAGAAGAGATCAACCTCCACCTCTCTACAACCTCCTTCAGATAGTTGTAGAAAGCAATAAGGTCTCCCCTCAGCCTCCTTTTCTCCAAGCTAAACAACCCCAGTTCCCTCAGCCGCTCCTCATAAGACTTGTTCTCTAGACCCCTCACCAGCTTTGTTGCCCTTCTCTGGACACGCTCCAGAATCTCAATGTCTTTCTTGTAATGAGGGGCCCAAAAAATTCCTAGCAGTTTATTCTGAAAGACAAACTGCTAGGAATCTGACATTTTAGTTTGTAATCTAAATGAACTCTTTAGTGTCTTGTAACAACAGCTTTTTGTTTGCTCTCTCTAATAGGATCTTTGAATATACGGGGTGGCGAGGCACTGGAACAGGTTTCCCAGAGAAGTTCTGGATGCCCATCACTGGAAGTGTTCAAGGCCAGGCTGGATGGGGCTTTGAGTAACCTGGTCTAGTGGATGGTGTACCTGCCCGTCACAGAGGGGTGGAACTAGATGATCTTTAAGTTCCTTTCCAACTCTAACCATTCCATGATTCTATACTGCTGGACTTCTCTAATTTATAAAACCTTTGCCATGAGCGTAACCATTTCTGCATCTAAGTGACATAATGACTTGGAGAAACAGAGCTTTAGGCCTGCATCCTGCACAGATTTTTGTGCACATTTAGTGTAACACATTGAGTAGCCTAACAAAAACTAATAGACGTGTGCATATATGCAAGATCAGGTTTTCATTTTCTAAAGAATTGTTTGGGACTTTGGTATTCTATGGAACTGTCACACAGAATGTAAGAATAATAATTTGTATTTTAATAGTCTTTTAATTTTTCCATTTTAAGATTTTAATGTTGCAGACTGGGACACAATTTGCAATAAAATACATATTTATACTACAAGGGGCTGTCTTCTACATAATCTATTGAAAGAGTGCTTTGTAAAAAAAAAAGCAATAAATTACCCATCTTTCTTGCACAATTCAGAATGTAAACCCTGAATGGGTGGTTATATGATCTTTATTCTTTCTTGGCACATATGTACATACTTCCTATTAAGCTTTGGTGGATACGTTTGGAAACTAAGGGATTTAATTATTTAGTGGATGCTGAATACTATAATTTTTACTTTACATGTTGGTGATGATTAATTCCTTTTGTAATTTTCTGATGAATTATTTCTGTTTCTGCCTAATCAGCAGGCATACTGTGAAATATAATTGCACTTGAAGGAAAATTACCGTCTCATGAGATGAGTAAGTTTGATGATTAAATTACGTAGAATAAAGCAATAACATTCACATACCCAACCAGGATGACATACTCAGTCTTTGTTGTGCTTTGATGACTTTTATAAAAACAGAGAGCCTTTTTAGAAACAATTAAATGTATTTCAAGTCAGACTATATGAAAGGAAATTTGAAGAATCCTCAATAAGACACAGTCTCATGGAAAATACAAGAATTTCACCTTTTAAAATTAAAAATATTGGTCCTGATCTAGGTTCAACATAATGCAAATCACTGAGGTTGGAAAAAGCTCTTAAAACTGGTAAAACGTACTTGCTGCTAAAGTTATTTACTAAAATTGATCAGAAATAGGTTTGCAGCCTGGTATTTGTATCAGTAGGAGACAGATTTCTGTATAAACAACATGAAATATCTATTGTTTCATACATAAGAAAACAAATCCTTTCTTACCCACGTTTTCTGTCGTGCTAAGCCCCAGCTTTTAGCTGTATCTTTATGTAATGCAATGTTTATGAACCCTAAGCTATTCTTTCTTGACACACAAATATTTGATTTAGGACTAGTCCCGTTCTGATTGAGAACTAACATGTAAGAGACTGAAGATTTGGAAAAAAAGTTTGGCAGGGTTACTACATGATTGTGACAAAGGCCCTGATTGTGTACTTAAGTATTTACGCACAGACCTAAAAGGGGAAGTGCATCACAAGCAGGCCTGTATATTTAATATTTGCATATTATCATACATTTTGTGTTTCGTATTCCAAGGGAAAAGATAGATTCATGGCCTCTCAGCCCTAAAATTACATTTCTGAAAATGTATTGATCCATTTTTAAAGTTGTGCAGAATCATATTTTGTTCGCTTGAGTCTATCCATCCTTTTTGTATAAGAAAAGAAAGGAAGAACAGTTTTTCTCTGGAAAACTCCCATGGAAGATAATTATAGTGGAGTATATATTAACTAGTTGTTCTCCCCTTCTTAATGTCTTCTATACTGTAGTCAGGAAATACAAATCAGAAGTGGGTGACTGAAAGGATGTACGCATAAACCAGAGTTGCCCTACTATCTTTTAAGTAAAGAACACCTAAAACAGAGTTTTGTTTTGTTTTCACATTGGAAAAGATGATTTCTGTTATCCCCACGTGTTCTCAGTAGAAAAGCCTGAAATTCATTTGTTTCAGTTGCATAATTCTGGAGAGTTTCTGATTCTTGGGCTTCAGGAACTGTGTGGGATTCTAAGGAGATCTTAAACACTGACAGTTGGAAAGGAAACATTCAGAATGCACTGTCAGTATTTACTAGAAACCAAAACTTTTATGTCTATGATTACGATGTCTACAATTAATGTGTGATGTTATCTGTAGAAGAATTATTGCTAGATTTTTTTTTTTCCTATCAAAAGAAGATTTCATTTGAATGTAGAAAAATAATACTTTGGATATACCATGTAATATAATATACAGACACTAGTCTCATTAAGCTTGTGTCTCTTTATGGTGACGATAAAAATACCTCTGAAATGTACATGTCAGAATTGGGTAGTCTTTTCAAGTAGCTGTTAGAGCTTGTATCTGTATGAGTAAAGTACAGGGCAGTCCATACTGGAAATGAAAATTTTCATTTTCTTGTCTTTTATCATATTTGACCTACATATATTCAGGTGACTGAAGATGGTAATATTGTCCACAGTCAAGGCAAATTTCTGTGCTCTAGTCAAATATATAGGAAGGTCATCTCATGCCTCAGCAAAGAAGTAGTAGTAAGTGACAGTAATCACAGAATCATAGGATGGTTGAAGTGGGAAGGGTCGCCTGGAGGTCTTTAGGCCAACCCCTCTGCTCAGAACAGCGTTAGCCAGAGCAGGTTGTTCAGGCCCTTCTCCAGTTGGGTTTTCAAAATCTCTGAGGATGGAGACTCCACAGCCTTTCTGTGTATCCAGCTCCACTGTTTGACCACCCTCACAGTCACTTCTTACGTTTAAGTGGAATTTCCTGTATTTCACTTTGTGCCTGTTGCCTCTTGTCCTGTTGTTACTCAGTGCCACTAAGAACAGTCTGGCTCTGTGTTTTTTACTCTATTAGGTATTTACAGACATTGATAAGATCGCCCTGAGCCTTCTCTTCTCCATGCTGAACAGTCTCATCTCTCTCAGCCTCTCCTTGTAGTTCAGGTACTCCAGCCACCTAATCGTGTTCATGGCCCTGAACAAAATAATTAAGGAAAAAATAGCATAAATAGTATAGCTGGAGAACAGTAAAAATTACTCATTCTACATAATTTCTGGATAACAGAATATTCTCTGTTAACAGAGAATAGCTCTTTAAAGACAAAAAGAAATAATTTTACTATAATTTAGCTTTGCTGTTTCATCACTGCTGACAATTAACATTTCAGTTATTGTAATTTAGTATTTATTGTTTTAATTTATACTATTGTATCCTATACTGTTTCTTAGGCATCGTCATTTTAGCATTTAGTAATAGTGTATCATGAATATCTATGGCGACATCCCAAGTTAACCAGAGGAGTTAAAATCCTCCTCATCCAGACCTCATTTGTTGATTAGTGGTTTAGAAACTGTGTGCAAATGGAAGACTGAGCTGGAATGCTGCAAGGAGAGGACAGCAAATGATCAGACTGCGTAGCTGTTATATACAAGGTGATGGTAAGTGCCAGGATGCACTCAGGCACTCTGTTCCCACTCTCTGTATGAGCTGCCTGTCTCTCCATAGGAAAATTCAGTTTTAGAATGGAAAAAGTATTTGCCATGTCATCTCTTGAACTATAGGTAACCTTTTACGTATTTTGAAGCTTTGATGAATTTGGAATACAGTAATACTTACAAAAGCCTCACATTTTTAAGACAAGGGAGACTTATATTTGGTTTACAAGTAATAGATATTTGAGAATAAGTAGGCCAAACAGCTGTCTAGGTATATGTCAAGAGACCCTGTTAATAAAAACTGTAAAATTATGTTTTGCTGGGTTTAGTGGAGCTTATTTTGAAAGGTAAACTTCAACTTTCATGAGAGTGGCACCTTAAATTTATTTCTCAGCTTTTCCAATGAATCTTAGGGCTTCAGAGTGCTAATTCTGAGTTACAGCTTCCATTTGACAGCCTACACTATAGAATAAGTGCAAAATCATGCAAATATGAGCCACAAATCAAAAAAAAAAAAAAAAAAA
>VFFE01007706.1:4409457-4579811 GCA_008921705.1 Burhinus oedicnemus
TAATTACTAATAATTTTCTGGTTTTCATGAAGTCTAGCAGTCTCTATGGACAGGATGACTCAGCATCTTGGGAGTGGCATTTATTTTTCCCAGGTTTCTAGGTTTGGGGGGATTTTCTTCTATACATTTTTAAGTAAGAATGGCCCTACTCTGGCCCTTGATGCTGTGATTGATCTGCTGGGAGAAAGATGAAAGAAGAGTATCTCTAAGAATAAAATTAGACTGATTTGTCTGTGTGATGTCCTGAATCTTATTAATCTTGTTAATTACAGGGCATTTTAGATTTTTGTCTCATTAGACTTCACAAATTTGTATTTTTATCCACAGTGTGTCTAAGTCTAACTCTAGCATTAACTTTGAAGTGAATAGGTGTCAAACTCATTACTTTCTCTGGACTCTTCTTCTAAGACAAGTTTAGTTTAAGTCCTGAAACCTCTCCCTTATCATCACAACTTAATTCAAAGAGCAAACAAGTAAATAACATTACATTTTATTTTGCATTAAGTATCACAGGAAATTATTTCATGTGCATGTACTCAAGTAGAGGAAGACAGCGACCTCAGCTGTAGTGAGCATTTTTCATTCCCCAAACTGTGTTCTGTATTTCAGTGTTGCGCCTACTAGGACTGCCTTTCAAGTGAAATATGCAAAAATCCTCTTTTTGTGTTTGAGGAATATGAGTGCTTCTGAGGGTCCTTACTGTCATGCTTTCTTAATGTTTATAGTTTTTAATCTGAATCTTTGGACTGTAGTTAAGAGGAAGGGTTTTAATATAGTCTTATCTTTTCCCATTATATGCATTGTACTTGAAATCCTGGCATGTGGTTATTATTGTGGTTAAGAATGGGTTAGAACTGAATCTGCAGTTTCCTTTTGAAAGTCTAATGCATTGTAGAGACTATGAATTAAAGAGAAGTGCCCAGTTGATTTGAAGCATTAATAGGAAACTGTCAGTCCTCAGGGGCTAGAGATATTTCTAAGCAGAAACTTGACAGACTAGATTAGAGATAATTGTCTTCCTTATTCGCACAAAGTTCAGTGAGAAAGTTTCTCACTTGATAGTTTCCCATTGTCACAAAACATAGCAATTTCATATTAACTTGGAGAACTATTAGCAAAAGGTAGGAATAGAAAGCTGGAATTTTCCTTCACAGTACATGTGATAAATGGATGTATTCCTCAGAGGCATCAAGGAGGTCACATTCTAATAATATTAAATTAGTGAAGGGAGAAAATAAGCTTATAAGTCACCAATTACCTAGTTAAATTAAAGAGAAGCTACTGGTGTACAGAAAAAATAGGGAAACAAGATATTTTCATTTATTACATTGACTTCAATAAATGGTCAATTAATCTCAAGAATGATAAAATCACTAAAGTGGAACATACAAGCGGCCTTGCTCAGTGATGTGTATTTCATTTTAACTCAGTTCAAATATGGGCTACTTTGTGACTGATAACCCTGTCAGTTTGCGATTAGAGCCAGATACATCATTGCATACTTATAACACAAAATCTAGCTCAGTCGTAGAAAAAACAAACATTATAGATTAGGGCTGACCAAAATGCTGCTGAAGAAAAGAAGACAAAACCCAAACAACCACCAAACATGTCATCACCTTGAACAATTTTTTTGCTTTTCTGGCAAATCTTAAAGTGTGAGAGTAACCAACTTACTGCCGATATTGAGTTGAACCTCTGAGAAATGGCTTTTCTCTTGACTTGCACTCCAATGAATTTATATAGTAGTATGAATGAGTTTGAAATCTGCTGCTTCGCTCATATCTATAAATATAAACTCAGATTTCTGGGTAATCAATGCCAAGGAATGTGAGATACTAACACTGAAAATTGATAGAAAAAGTCAGTGTTGAAATATCACAAATATTCAGCTTTCTGTCATGAAGGAGGCAAATATAACTTAGATTCTGATGTAGATATAGAACTAGATTGGACTGATTCCTTTCTGGTTCAAAGACTTCATATAGTGGTTATTTTACTTTCAAGCAATTCCTTTCCTCAAACTAGTTAGTTATCTGAACGACTAACCAGGAGGTTATATATATAAGCAAAATATTTTGTGCCTATTACGTATAAAAATACCCAGTATCTATATAATCTGCAAAGTCATATCTTTAATTTTTTGTGTACAATTACGAGTTTTGCCTGTAGAGTGAGTTGAAAATACCAGCTATTTTATAATATATATGGCTATGTGATTTGTCATGTGAGAAACAGCAGGGGAAGCTTGCATCTGGGCTAACAGATGGTCTGTCAAACAATAATAGAAAAATGTGTATTTAGAAGAATCCCAGTTCTCTCATATTCCCTGTGTCTAGTATGCATTGTCAATTTTTTTGAGAAAAGTTAATGTTGTCTTCAGAGCAAGTGAGCAGTAATGCCATTGCAGCACAGGGTATTTAACAACTCCATGTGCAGTAGAAGTTTAGAGAGAGGAAATAACATGGCATCAGGGGCATTAACTTCAGTCTTGGAAGACTGTGTCAGCTACCGTCTTCACATCTGACTCTAAGCAAATCATTTTGGGACTGTAATCATATAGGTTCAAAATGACAAGTTTAGCTCCTCAGCACCTCTCAGCTGCTATAGGTAAATTAAACAGGCATATGGGTATCTGCTCCCAGCACAGCCATGCCCATGAAATCCCATCCAGTCCCAGAGCCAAGGTATTTCTCCCTTTCTTACAACTATGATCTGATAGGCATTCAAACCCTTTAGCAAAATAGTTCACTCTTGGTTTGAACTATTCTGCAAATAGTAGGTAGGGAATGACATTTAGGTCAGAGGAGTGCCCCAATCACTGATCTATACAGTAATTCTACTTCTCTTACTAACAGAGCATATTTGCTACACAAAGTATAGCAACTTCAGCTGTAAGGCTAGAGAAACCCACTTTGTAAGCTGGTGGCCTTATTAAAGACACACGAAAATGAAGTGGTGCAGTACTCAGCTTTGCATCATGTACATCTTCGTCTGACTAGCCTTTCTGTATTTCACTTCCATTTACTGAAGTGAGGACATGGCTCAAACCTTGTTCATTGCACTAGTGATGTTGCCACTGTATACAGCGGGCTTTTGCTAAGAGCTTTGGTTCACTCACTCAAGCTAAAGTCCTGGTGCATTACACAGGAGTTTTGCCTACATATGAATGACTGGATGAGCCTTTAATTCTTCTCCTGTCAAACACTGCCTGCAAGGTGCCTTGTGGCATATTGTGGCGGTCACCACTGTTCTGTGTGCAGTTTTGGGTGTCTCAATGTAAGGAGGACATCAAACTATTAGACTGTATCCAGAGGAGAGTGACCAAGACGGTGAAAGGTCTTGAGGGCAAGACTTACGAGGAACAGCTGAGGTCACTTGGTTTGTTCAGCTTGGAGAAGAGAAGGCTGAGGGTGACCTCATCACAGTCTACAACTTCCTCAAGGAGGGCAGCGGAGGGGGAAGGTGCCAGTCTCCTCTCTCTAGTGACCAACAATAGGACACAAGGAAATGGAATGAAGCTGCATCAGGAGAAGTTCGTATTGGACATTAAGAAAAGTTTCTTCACTGAGAGGGTGGTTGGTCACTGGAACAGGCTCCCCAGGGAAGTAGTCAGGGCATCAAGCCTGTCAGAGTTCAAAGAGCGTCTGAACGATGGTCTTAGTCATATGGTTTAGTTTTAGGCACTCCTGCAAGAAGCAGGGTGTTGGACTTGATGATCCTTATGGGTCCCTTCCAACTTGAGATATTCTATGATTCTTCAAGTGAAGAGGGAATGTTGGGTCATTTTGACAAATTTTCCTTTAGCCTTTTGGCTGGGAACAAAACCCCCTCCTTTTGTTATATGGTGTTTAGACTATGATAAATTCAGAATCTAAAGGAAAAAGTGTTTTGATGGGAAAAATTCCCTCCCATCACACAGCAGAACTGTAAAGAAAACTGGACAATCCATACCATTTGAAAATAAGAAAGTAAATAATTGTTTTGGAGTTGCCACACATGCAGCTAAACCTTTGTGAATGATGACTATCTAGATCCAACTCCTGTAAAGAGATGCTTTGCGATAAGCATGACAACAATAATTTTTAGTAAAATTGAAGAAGGGAGAGTTGAAATCAGGTATGTAACTAATGACCCAACACTTACCCCTTTCTATTCAAAGTAGAAGCTGACTGGCCCTCTTAAATATAAACACTTAGCAGTGTAGCATGGCAGCAAACCCAACAAAACCACATCTCAACCCAAACACTATAATGTGAACACGATTCTTATCCCAGGGAAAGGGTGAGAAAAAAAATGAACTGTATGTTAGAGGGAGCATTACTATTGCTTTTTACTTACATACCTTGCATTAATGTCTCCCTAGATGGTATTTAGATGCTATAGTGACAGGAGCAGTATAAAACCCATTTGAAACAGAATAATCACAGAATCAAGACCAGGAAGACCTGGCTCTTTTGGACAGCAGCACTGGGCAAAGTCTGATGTTGTTTCATTGCAGTTATAGGAACGTACTGCTGAGAATAAGAGTATTTGGTTAAATTAGTTTAATACCTGATCTATCATTGCTCATTTACTTTATATAAATAAAAAAAGCCCTTTGCTTAGAGTGCTTTTTCATTATTCTTTTAGCAAGAATGCAGAAGAGAATTTTCTGTGTCTGACTCAGTTGCTTGCTAATTCAGCTAGATGTAGCTACATTTTCTTTGAACTTTTTAGCTAAGATTTCAGGGCAGCATTACTACTGTGAGTAGTTATATGTTTAAGTTTATGATACACACCATTTGCTTTTGAAAGATCTGTATGATTTGAGGAAGAGGGAATTTTTTATCTTTTATCTTGATACTGTTGATATTTATAATTTATGTTAATCTATCCTCAAAAGTAATGACCTTTCAGGTAATTTACATGACTGCTTGCTTTCCTTTAAGTTCTGAAGACTTGTGGGAAATCAATCAGTACTGAAAAGTAAGAACTCAGCCAGCTTAAAAGAGCATAAGCTTTTTAATTATACTGCTTTTCACATGTTTAGTTTTATTATGTATGGTGAAATTAATGGAGACTGTTAACTAGGCTGCCAAGACAGATGCTATGTGGTTAACTTTGTTATAGAGAAATAATATCAAATTATATCTGTCTTGTAATTTTTTAATGGTTTTACCCTGTAAAGTTTACTACCCTATTAAATCTGTAGGTTAGCCTTTGTTAGGAGACTTTCATAAGATTTCCTAAGTAGATGGCTCGTAGAAGTATTCATCATATAAAACAACACATCTCAGAAAATCATGGTTATAATTTAGTTTATAGGGGGAGGGAATCATGAGACATTTTTCTTATTTCCAAATTCAAATTAATAGACATACTCTCCTAAATTATGCTTTTCAATTTCAAAGACATAATCAGTATACTTAAAAATATTTGAAATATATTTTATCCATTGCATAGCAGCTCAGCTTTTTACTCTTTCCTTTTAAACATCCTGGTAATAACTCATGCTGTGTAGATAGATAGTGATTTACATTAAACAATAATAATGGAAATATATACACCAGAAAATGCAATTATTTATACGAAAAAGCAATAAGGATTATTATGCTCGTTAGACTCATTTTCTATGGAAACAAAGTGTATAGGATTGTACTGTCTCCACATCTGTCCCTCTGCCTCTGCTTCCCTACTCAACGGCTAATTTCAAGCAAATTGGACAGTATGGTTCAAAGACACTAAATTCCTACAAATTTTGGTGGTCAGAGAGAAAACCTCCCTGAGAGACTCTAATACTGAGACAAAGAATGCAGCAGGATCTTAAATTTATGGGACATCAGAAAGAGATGTTACAAATCCCACACTGGGAAGAGTTTCAGTTGGACTTTATTCTTTTGTTAGGTGTCAACAAATCCACTCCTCCATCAAAGTTTGTCTCTGATGTAGATTCTTTTTTGTATAATGGGTTCATGCCTCAGATTTTGTGTACTTCCACTGAAAAGCCAATTGATGATGAGACACAGCTGCATTGCAGACCAGGACTTGGGAGGTCTAGTGCTTGCAGGAAGTATTTTTCTCTTGTACAATGCTGTGGTATAAAGCAGTATGGCCTCATTGCACTAATTGTTTTGCAAGTAATCTTCAACCTGCAGTGAGCTTGTCTGGGTTCTTGCTGACACTCGTAGTGATTGTCCTCTCTGTACTAGCTGTTTCTGCTGTTTGGGCTAAATGGGACTGTTTGCAAGTGAGGGGTGTATCTAGCTGTTTATCCAGCTCTGTATGACTGGTTCCCTGCTAAACAATGGTACAACAGTTTAGGGTAACAAAGATGACGGGGGGATTGGAGCACCTCCCTTATCATGAAAGGCTGAGAGAGCTGGGACTCTTGAGCCTGGAGAAGAGAAGGCTGAGGGGAGACCTTATTCTTGCTTAGAAGTATCTAAAGGGTGGGTTGAAGGAGGATGGAGGCAGACTCTTTTCAGTGGTTCCCAGTGACAGGACGAGGGGCAACAGGCACCAGCTGGAACATAGGAAGTTCCATTCAAACCTAAGAAAAAACTTCTTTATGGTGAGGGTGACAGAGCAGTGGACCAGGCTGCCCAGGGAGGTTGTGGAGTCCCCTTCTCTGGAGATTTTCAAGACCCACCTGGATGCAGTCCTGAGTAATGTGCTGTAGGCATTCCTGCATCAGCAGGGGAGTTGGGCTAGATGATCTCTGGAGGTCCCTTCCAACTCTGAAAATTCTGTGATTCCATGATTCCATAAACAGTAAGTAAAGCACTGCATTTGTGCTTTTCCCGTCATTAAAGTATTTTATGTCAAGATCTAGGGGTTTCTAGCTGTAGTCCTGGGTTTGCTATATACTACAGTAGTCTGGTAGCATTAGTTGAACCAGGGCTTTTGAACTGTACTGAGAAAGCCCTGGCAATTTCAGTAAAAGTCATCACCATAGCTGTTAGTAGAGTCACAAAGCTTTCAGTTTAAGCCTAGATTTCTGAAGAATACTTAGGCACATAATTTCCATTTTTCACAATGAAAATTAGATATCTATCTGCTTCTGAAAGTATATGCCTTTATTTTTTATTCATTCAAGGGACTATCCTAACCTCCCTTCCTCTTGTGATTTATGCTTATGGTGCATTTAAGATATTTGATATTGTTTAAACAATAAAGATTTCTTTCTACCACCAGAAACACCAGGATTCTGGGCACTGATCATACATAATGTTACATCAAACAAAATGTTGCTATCCTCTGTCAGGTAAAGAATAGAGTTCATTTCAGCTGTTTACTCAAAAAGTGAAAGACATCGCCATCACCATTTTAATTGGGATTTTATTTACATTTTGGGAGTGCCTGGAGGCCTCTGTTAATGTCAGTGTGCCATTATGTTGTGTGAAAAGGACAGCAAAGACACAGTCCTTATTCCAGAGAGCTAATGACTTGAGAAACTGCAGAATACCAGGACATTTTTATGTGTGCTTACATCTGAATTAATATTATCTAGATTTAAACACTGAAACTGCTGAACGTTTCTTTTTCTACTTTATGGGTTGTATCATCCATTGTCATTTTAACAGGACGCAGAACATTGGCATGATACATTTGCCATTATTGGGATACAGAATTAAATTATTGGAAGTTCTTTTGTAATCAATAATTTTGTTTTGTCAAAACTCAACAGATAATGCTCCTTTTTTCTTTGTCTTTCTGATGACTGGATGTATGACTAAAGCTATTATAATCCATAGGTGGATAGAGGAGAGGAAATTATGAAAATAGTGTATCTGTGACTGGAGAGCTTAAAAACAATAGCCATAAACCAAGTTGTTAATCTACGTTACAGGAAATTCATGCATGTCTCATTCTGTAAGGAAAAATATTTTTACTGCTCTCACAGAAGTCATAAATCGTCGTGAAAATCTGTTATGAAAATACAGCTCTGCACAGTGGAAAAAGAAAACCCTTGCTACACCTGAAGGCTAAGAAGAAATTATGTTGGAATTATACAGAGCTCTTGGGTGCTGAGGAAGAATTGGAAGAAGAGGGAGCTCAGCCCACAGTTAAGATACATCTCTGGGGTTCCTGGGTTGTCTTGGTCAGCCTGTACTCCTTTTCTCATCTCTAGCTCACCCTGCAGTTCACTCAGCGCTGTGTGTTTTGCAGCCCGTGTTGTTCTGGCAGAGTGTTTCCACTTTTGGCTCTTGTGTGTTCATTTTCTATTGACAGGAGTTGGAGAGGAAAAAAGGGGTGCAGAAGGGCAGGATGTAAAGAACAGAGAACTTCGAAGGTGCTGCGGGGCAATTTTTTGTACATGAGATCTGTGGTGCCTTGGTGACCTCCCTTGCATATTCTAGAAGTGGGCAGGGAAGAAGTCACTACTGTCGGTGCAGAAGGCTGAGGAAAATAAATATTTTAGGCTGGCCAAGGGGAAAAGAGGATCACTGTAACCACTGATCAAGTGATATAGGTCCCTCCCTCTGGCAATGTCTGTACCAGTAATTTCAATAGCGTAAGGGAATGCACTTGGGCAGTTGAGTTTGATCAGATGGTAGAGGAGTCACTGACTATGGTTTCAGACTGTGCCAACCAGTACCCATTCTTGCATGTAGTTTGAGAATTGACGCAGATGCAGAGCCATTCCCATTTGGCTGTTTGCATTGAAAGGGAGATTCAAATTGCAACGGGTCAGCAATGGTAGTTTGTGACCAAGGAATGCTCTGGCACGGAGGTCAAGAAGGCCTAACTGCAGAAGGGGTTAAACTGGCTGGAAGCAGGGATGCCAAAGACAGAAGGACTTGTCTGTAAGGGAGTGAAGTTTCCCCTGGTGATGAGATAAGAAATAGCTGCAGCACCGTCTTATGGCAATCCTGCAACGCAAGCGCTCAAGGGCCACTCTGGGCAGCAGAGCTGGCACTGGTGGACGACCTGAAAGTCTGGCTGAGGCACCTGATGCTGATGCTCACAGGATTGGTTCTGGTGTAAGTGTGTATAAGGACATACAGTGCATTGTTCATTTTTTAAAAATATATATTTAAGCAGAAACGTGTTTAATTGATGACAGGGGGTACAATAAATTCCCTAATACTATACAATCACTCTATTTTAGAGGCTGTGAATTCAGTGATGCTAACTGGGTCAGACCATGCATTGTCCCAGGCCAAGGCATGATCCCAGATGTGCTTAATTTTCAAGTGTAGATATAGCTTCTGTGTCCAGCTTTGTAGCTCTAGTTCTTATCTCTTTACCTCAAAACGAAGCAGTTTTGTACTTCCAGCTGTGGAGGTTCATGATTCAGACCTTTGGGCTGGCAAAGACTGACTGCCCCTTAAGCACAAGTTTCTTCTACTGAACCTTTTACCAAGAAAGTGTTTGTGTTAGTGCCTTCACTCTAAATTCCCACACCATCCTGTGGCTGCCGTGCTAGCAGATGAATAAAGAACACATCTCTCTTTTTGTCTTCTTCACTGACCAGATATGACCACACTGTCCCTGTGTATATACAAATGTACGTTTAAGGTTTAGTTTTGTATGTTTTGTCTTTGATATTCACATACAAATATTTTTACAGCCAATATATTTTCCTAAAGTGAATCTTAGTTCTTGATAGAACTTAGCAAAGTAAAACTAGTAAAGAGAAGAAACGTGTGTGAATAAAGAGTGAATAAAATAAATAGTATTATTTGGTAAATCTGTACTGTGTAGTCTTCTTTCAGGGAAAAGGCCTAGGTTCAGTTCTAGTTTCTGCTGCCTTTCTGTTTTGACATTCAAATTCACAACAGTATGACTTATCAAGTAGCTTGTGTAGCTACATATGAGCTAACATAATGTCCATCTGACACTAAGAATGCCAAAGTTACAGCTATTTAGGAGAATTCTGCCCTTAGATAGGACCTCTGCCTTCTTGTAAAGTATACTAATGGTGATAGTTGTCACTTATGTATGTGCCTTTCATGTAAGAATTGCTGACAATTCAAGCTGTAAGATTGGTGGTTTCCTACCTGATCAAGCAAGAGCTTGCTTGAACCTGGTGTGGTTGTCTGTCTGAGAACAGTGAAAAGAAAACATACTTTTTTCCTGCTGGCAAATGGACCACAGAGAGGAAGATTTTCTGGTTCTGTCCCTTGCTATCTGACCAATGTCGCTGGCTAGAGGTACAAAAGAATAAATTCTCTGATGAGAAGGAATATAATAATAATGCATTCTCCCTGCAGGTGATTCTAGTCTGTACTCAGGTGGTTCCTGTTGATGTTGCTCACTCTCGTTGCTGCTCTTGACAGGCAAGAGGTGACTGTCCCAAGTGGTTTTCCCCACCCTTTAGAGGGGTTGCTGTTATTATTGCAATGGTTGAAGAATAAGCAACGTGTGGTTCCTAGCACTGCAATCCACAGATACCCTCTTTCCATTTGTGTTCTGAACTGGCAGTTACAAGCTTTGATTCATAATCTCTGTTGCATTTAGCTGTATAGCTGGATAGTAGCTGAAAAGGTGAGCTGGGGCTGGCACCATCTGACTGAAGCTAAACCTGCCAAGCATCATAGGTTGGCATCCTCAGTTTGCTCTGTGGCCTCTGCCTGGTGTGAGGCAGTATGTACCCGTCCTTCAGGGAAAGTCCCCAAACTACATTTAATTCTTACTGTCATAGAAATTGATCGGAAAACTGCATCAGAAAATGTTAATTTATAGAGAAGGAAACCTGGAGTAAAAATTTTATAAAATTTTCACTTTAAACTGACATTTAAAAATGAAATCACAATTTACATCCTGTCTTGACAAAACTCTTGTTCTTGTTCAGGTTTAAAGTTCTCAGATAATATTTTTCGTAAAAACGTTCATTGCTGTGTTGATTTAAAAAAAACCCTGCAAATTCTTCAGATTTTTAAAAAATTACTTCTAAAGACTTTAAAAAATACTTATTAAATACTGGCTTGGAGTAGAAATTTTTTTATCGCAGAAAGCTCTATTTCCTCCCAAACAGTAATTATAACCAAATAATTTTGTTGTGTTCTGAATGTCCACTGATGAATTTATCTGGTGTAAATGGGGCATTTTTCACATCATCTGTATCATATACAATCATAGTCTGATTTGAAGGCATTTTTTTAGGCATGTTTTAGAACTAGCGTACAGTCAAATTATGAAGGCGATTATGTACTTCTTGCACTTAGTCAGAATCATTTTGTATAAACATTCTATCTCAAACTGCCATAACCACGGCTTCTTACATTTTTTCAATTAGTATTTTTCCTTTTTTATCTCAAATATCTAAATCTGTGCACTGAGAAGCATTCATAATATGTGAAAAAACCAATCTATTTTCTGCACATCAATATATACAATTTACTTTTTTCTGTGATGATCTCCCTCCTTCTGTGTGTGAAGTAACATTTCTCAGTCATGGTCCTAAGGGCATAAATCAAAACAGAGTCAGCCTAAAAAGGGCACTTTTCATGCTCAAATCCATAAAATATGCATATTAAATTAAAAAGTTTTGGAATTCATGAATTATTGTAGCCTGGGGTTAGTAATAATTTATATCTTATGAAATTACTCTGGTAGTTATTCATGGCAGTACTCAACACTGAGGCATACATACCACTGTACCCTTGCAATACATAGACTACATCACGGATTACTTGAAAAGGAAAAATAACAGTTTTTTTACCTGATATAAATCAATGCAGCTGTCTTGACTCCCCCCCAATGAAGATCAAGTCCAGGTTTTCAGTCAGCATCTAGGGTGCATTTGGAACACAATATCTAATAGCAAACGCTAGATGTGCAGGGGAAACTCGGTGTACACAATGGGCTCTTTGGTTCCTTGCATATATAAGGATTCAAATCAGTCATTTCTTTCCACTGGTTTACCACTGCATTATTTCCTGCTTCTAGCTTCTGCAGACATACTGCTTATTTTATTCAGGAAGGAAAATTCAGGCAGGAAAGTGAAGGTGCTTTGGAAGATTTCAATTTTCTCTGTCTTTCTCTCTGGTAATTTAACTACATAAATTCATTAGGAAATTTACACTGTCAGCCACAGTTGAAATAGGTTCACACAGTGGAGCTTGGTAGGGGTATAAGAGAGAGGGTAAATACGATTCTGCAGTCACAGTCTGGGATGGAGCACAGTCAAAGCAGTGGCAGTCAGCCTCATAGATCACTGTCGTGATGCTGGAGACTGCTGGAGAAGTATTGCACTGAGCTTTGTACTCTAAAAGAAAGAGACGTTAAATCCTAGCGAAGGTGAAATGTTTGGAAAACGAGAAAACATTTGTGAAATTGTGAAGGAAGTATGGACTCTACTGGAAGATATTTTACATTCATAACAATTTGCTTATATCTTTTTGGGAAATCTTGAAGTTAATGCCCAATACATTATCAGTACTATGATTTAGCTTGTCTTGTAATAACAATAACAACTTACAGTCAAAAGCCACAAAAATTCAGGGAAAGACATGCAGTCCTTATCACATTATATCACCTAATCCTATGCTCTTAGGGGTGTCAGTTAAATAAGGGGCAGAAGTACCATGTCTGTGGAGACTCAAAAAGTAATTCAGACCTTAGGTCATTTAAACCATTCTCTGGAGGTCTCCATTTTGTTTCTAAAGATTGTAGAGAGACCTTCAATAACTGAGTTACCATGTTATGCATCTAATTTATCCACCTGATAATAGGAGAGAAAATCCACACCAAAGAGCCCGATTTTTTGTTCATTTTTTAGAAACTTGGTTGAAGCTCTTTTACATCATAAACTGTTATATTCTTGACTGGAATCATTGTATTAGCTCCTGGGTCCTAAGTGTATGCCAGGACTGTGGTAACAGGCTTGAAGATACAGAGACATTGTAATACAAGAGTAAGGATAGTATCACTGCTCTTTAAAGTACTGGTAGTATTTAAACACAACTTTTTGAAATAATTTTTAAAATTTCAAGTATTTTATACAATTTATTTTTAGGTTTCCTGTATGGAGGAAAATGTATTGAACATAATATTTTGAAACTAGTTTGTAGAAAGTTGTCTTTCAGCCTGCCTATTTTGCCAGCTGAAGGGCCAGTTGTCCTGGATGAATTTCATGCTAAAGAAAGTCCCGTCAAAGGGAATGTGTCCCTTTGGGTAGGCTGGCTTGACCCCACCACTCACTTTCAGCCAATACTGTCAAGAAGTAGAGTCAGAATTTTTTAGGTTGCTCTCCTATTCTTGTGTAGCTGGGATAAAGTACAATGGGTTGATTCATTTTACAAAGCTTCTGTATCTTTTTTCATGCCTTTTTGGGGGTCAACTGTCAAAGTTAGTACTTCTTTGAGTGGGGGATAGACCAGAGGGCCTTCAGAGCTCCCTTACAACCCAAATAATGTTGTAACTTTCCTCTTTTTAGACAGATTTTAAGAAACGATGTGTTTTTAATCTGTAAGTGTGGTCATTGCTTGTGGTCATGTTAGCATGCTAACTTCCTCTCTGCTGTTAATTAACACACATGGCTGATGCAGTCGTCATATATAGTGACACAGCGTAGACTGGGATCATTAACACCAGCACTGAATGATAGAATTGCTGCTGTTAATAAACAGTTATGAATTGTCACAGCATACATACAAGAATAGATGACAGGGCTGAGTTACTGTACTCCAAATATTTGGTAACTATTGTAAAATTTAATATAGATGCAGAATGATTCAGCGGTCTAGAACATGAGCTAAAATACAAATAAAGTCACAATTTAGGTTGGTTTTGAACAGACATTTGGAGACTGGTTTGTGAAGTTGTCTACATGATACAGGGGCAATATGTATTATGGTTTCTATGCCATTTTAAAAGACTTAAATGCTCTTTTGGAGTTCTCTATCTTAGAGGTGATGTGTTGTTCTGAATATAGTAATATGAAATGTGTCTACCTGACGACTTTTTCTTTCTGAGTGCTACACTGAAAATTGGTTTTTTTGATACATTCTGAAAGGTTTTTACAGATAATTATCAAACTGCTTCAAAATGATTCTTAAAATTTGAATGCAATATGAATTTTGAATTAATCTTTTAGAATTTCCAAATGGAAGGTTTTACTTACATTTTGAAATTATTTTAAAAGATTTCTTAAAATTGAGATTAAGAATGAAAATGCTTGTTACACAACTTGCCATGATAATTATTTTTCAGAATTAATATTATCCCAACCATTTTCTGTGAAAATATTTTTCTTGAAAAACTTCATAAACAAAAGAATTACCTAGCTGAATAAAGGCCAACAGAGTTTTATTTTTATTTCATTATTACTGGTATTAATCATGGTGTCATTCATCTATCTGAATCCGTTACTCTGATTTTCTAAGATGCCCAAAAATTTCCTGGACATATATTTGGGCCTAACCTGAGAAAAATATCCCTGACACAGAACTGATATATCAAAAATATCAAAAAATGTAACAAAAATATGCTCAATGCAGAACATTTCCAAATCTTTCCAGGCTCCTGGAAAGAGAGCTGAGAGCACTTTTCCCATTGTAGAAGTCATGCAGCACCTTACAGGACTGAGCTTTTAATCAGGTTTTCCACAACGTATGACTTAATGTTCCATGTCAGGATATTCTACTAGTTATGCTCTTTGAACCTCAAATTAAATAAATAACCAGGGAAGAAAAACAGCCGTCACAAATGCATGAAAGAATGCTCAGAAGAGGACAAGGATCAATTATTCCCATTAGTAAATGAGGGTTGAAGAGGAATTGTTTTAAAACTATAGGGGAAATATGTAGGCTAAATATTATGTAAAACATTGATAGAAATTAACTGTAACAAGTAATTTAATGAGGAGGGAGGGGATAAGCAAGGTTAGGAATCTTCTTTTTGGAATGGTTAGTTTAATTGTCACTGACAGTATGGAGGAAATGAACATATTGATGACCAAATAAAGGTTTATTCCAGACCAAATTATTCTAGAGATTCTTTTGTGGCTGTAGCAAGTGTGTATAAACTTCTCTCTGTTGAGCTCAAAATAAAGACAATGATGAGTAATCTTTTCATTTCTCAAGAAGCTTTCAAGGGCAGGAAAGGTATGAGCCAGAGGTTGTGTGCATTTTTCACCAAGATTTAACCTGGACTAACAGCGTGAGTCCCTAAAGAGCAGCAGTCTGCCCGCTAGTCCTCAAAACTAAAGTAAATAATGTATAAATGACATGATCTTTTCCATGCTCTGTGACTATACATTACCACTGACAAATTTCATGTACTGTCATAGATCCAGAACTGCATTTTGTGTGACTTTTGATAGATAGCACCCCATATTTTCTTCTGCAGAATGTGCTGAATGTGCTTCCCATCTGTCTTCCACCACAGACTTCTTTCTCTGCTGCACATGCAACTCTTCCTGTTTAACCAGGGAACTGGCTAATAGTGTCTAAAAATAACTGCATTGCTGCTCCCATTAATTCACAATATATACCTTGGAAACCATCCTGTTTCTTAAAAAACAGAAGCCAATTCAAAAGCTTAAGCAGAACATATCTTTATGCAAATCCATTTAATGAGAAAACACCAGTTCTTGCTGGAGCTAAGGCTTATGCATTGGAAAGACAGAGCAGACCATTCTGCAGCTTTTTTGAGCATAGCCATACAGTTGGAAGAATACAAAGAAAAAAATTAGGGGACAATATCAGTCTGAATCAGAGCCTTAAAACTGCATTGTCCATGCAGATTGTGCGCAAGATTCTGCTGTGTCCCACTGTGTAGATTTATTCATGGCTCACTGCCATTTATTACACTAGAGTTTGCAGATGCATAGCCTCCTACCTCTCCTTTTGCTGAGCAAGGAAACAAGGAGAGGAATAGCTGAAGGAATGCAGGCAAAAGTCTTCTGATGATTCTTATCCAAAGCCTCAGTTTTCACTCCTGGACAAGTTGGTCCCTGGCTTCCACAATTATGAAACAAGTGTTTATAGTGATAGCTGAACACGAATTATGATATCACACATTTCTGCTTTTGTAGAGAGGCTGATACCATAGCTCTAACTTGCAAATGATTGCATTTGTACCCATGTATCGTCGCCGATGCTAGGAATGTATATGTCACCTCACCTAATTGTAGGTGCTTAACGTGCATAGTTGGTCTGCAGTCTCTGGAAAGAGAGTTCATCCATGTCCCAGAAGGGATGTCAGGTGGTCAGCGGATGGCCTCTATGCTTCTTTTACAAGATACAATTAACCTAGCCAAATTTCAGTTTACATTGAAGAAAAAGAGGACTATTCATTTTTTTCTTTTTTTTTTTTAAAAAAGTTTTATTTTAATGTTTGTAAGGCTGTCAGCAAGCTTTGTATATTCATCTATAACACCATAAGTACTATTATGGATAATGAAGATGGTTATAAGTCAGTCCAGTTTATTTGGGAAAATCTAATGCAAGTCATTTAGCCTTTGAGGAGAGAGGTATTGTTTGGAAGCGTGGGAAATCTATGCTTTTCATCAGTGTGAAGAAAAATCTGTTTTTCGTGTAAAACCTGTGAGAACTGCATACATGTTGTGCTAGGTATTATAAAGGATGTATTTAGAATCTGTTCCTGATTTAGTTATTATAGACAAGTGACTAATCAGAGTGAATTTTGCAGCTTATATTCCACGGATATCTACAAATTATGTTTGCCCATACATGCATATATATGGCTACAGCAGATAAGAGGCAAACAATCTTTCATAGCAATGCCTCATGAATTACTTTGCAAATTTCTTTTTCTTCACTCATCACACATCCAAACCCATCTGTAGTACCAGTGCTGATCCATTGTGACACCTTACAGAAATAGATTTATATGTATATAGAGGTGGATAATTTTTATTTGGTTGATCTCTCAGAAATAGGCCACTTAATGTAATTTTCAGTGGGAGGTCTTCTAAACTGTCTCTTAGTCACTTGCTAATTTTCTTACAATGTTATAATAATAAAAATAATAATTATTTAGTATACAGCACATTTCATTTTCAAAGTGCTTTTGCAGTACTAATTAATCCTCACTGTCAGGTTTAATGGTGCATACCAGAGAATTATATCCTGGCCTAATGCCAATTGCCAATCAACTGACAAGATTCTAATTTCAGAAGTTTTCCTAAGAGGAAAAAGACATAATTTAAATTAGCCTGGACAGCAGCAGTAGTTTGTATGGAGAGAATTCATAGGTCTTTGGAGTGCTCTAAACGTCTAGATGCTTGGTTTAAGGGTGAAATTATGAAATTCCAAAGAGATAGCAACTTCAATTTTAAAAACAATTATGCTAAGAATAGCTAAAGCTACTTTAAAAAAATCTTTTTAAAAGATATGCTTAACAGAGTTTCCTGATTATTTAGGGATCATTAATACCCAGATCCACCATTAGTTGAAAATAGATAAGGATTATTAGCTGTACTTCACATGTAGGAAAACATAGGTACAAGGACTAAGTTATACGGTCCAAACCACCATTGCAGTAGGGGACTTTGATCCACATCGTATTTTCTCCTCTGGCAAAGCTAGCACAGGGATTTTCTACCCCCTGCTGGTGCCTGCACTGCACACTGGTTCATTATAACAACCCATTCTGTAAAAAAAACACCACAAAATATCTTTCCTTCTCCTCCTCCACCTCCAACATCCAAAACTGTGACAGAAATTGAAAATTGTTAGTTTTGTCTGCTGTCCAGTTAAACTAGCAGAAGTGGAGAGTGATTCATGAGGATGGTGAGGATATTGTAAATAACTTTGCTGCTTGAGAAAAGAACATGGATGCATAACCTGAGTGTAGAGTTACAGACTGAAGATACAAGAATTTCTGACTTCTGGGTCTGTGTTGAACACTCTGTTATTTTCAAGAGATGTGCTGTACTGGGCTGGCTCAGATTCTCCTTGTTGATGCAGTTTGCTGCATGTCAAAGCCTTTCACTTTGTGTCACATTCTGGCAAAGGAGGATTTTGGTGAACTGTGGTTGGCTTTTGCAGGGAGTGAAAGACTGTTGTAGGGAGAGAGAGCTGAGCACATACTTGCCCCCTAAGTGATTTTTTTCTGCACTATTTTATTTTGTTCAGCTCATTTCAGTGGAGGAAGAAATCAAACTTTGCAAGTTGTGAGAGCTGCGATTCTCCAGCCAGCCTTAATGTTGAGAAATACCTGCAGAAATCTTCCTCAAGAGGTTGACAAAGCTTGCTTAATTTCCAGTGACATTTTTACAAGTGTTTACATAATGTACAGTAGTTTCATTTGTTTAATGCAGCCAAGAAGCTGGAGAGGCAATTTTTCTAGCGTGATGTAATCAGGAGTGCTACTGCTTTTTCCTTGGGGAAAAAGAAATCCTAGCAAATGTATGTACCATATTAAAGACTTCAGAAACATGAATTACTTGACAGATTGTTACTCTCTAGCCTGTAAATATATTTAGAGTATTTTTTAAAGACATATTAGTTACCTGATAGAACATAATATCTTCAAAGGGTTTTACTTCAGTGTATCATATATAGATACAGTCAGGGTCCTTAAAATACAACAGAAAATCATATATCCTTTAGCCAAAGGCAAAGCAGCAGCTGCTTCAGAGGCGTTGCAGTTTGTTTTATTCATCCTTGTAAATCAACATTTTGCTTCTTTAGAGCTGCAACTAGGAATGCATCTACAGCAATGTTTTCACTGTAACAGTTTGAAACTTGTCTTTGGTAGCAGAGGTAGGATTCATTTGAGTAAATGATGTAATCTGTAACTCAGTTGTCTACATGAGAACTAGTTGTCTACATTATAGTCTGTTGAAGGACAGGAAACTTAAGATGTGATTCTTCTAACCCTGTGTGATAGATCAGATGTATCATGTCCTAAAATGTGTGTTTCTCTCCAGTGATAGTAACCAGGATTACCATTACAAGTAGCTCCAAAACTGTAGCCAGCAAAATTTAGTTATGGTGAAGCCTACCCAAGGTAAACTCATGTTTCATGCATCCTTTCCAGTGCCTGCAGAATGTAACTAGAATAGTGAGCGTGTTAAGCCCCCATCAGTGCGTGGCAGAATGGCTGACTGTCTGGAGACAAAAGCTTACCTCTGAAGAGTGGTGTTTTCTTTATACAATATTATCTGAAACTGAGGTAAGAATCAACCTATCAAGGTTCTACGTGAAGAGGGGCACTGTGCCAGTGAACTGAACTCTGTCCTGTTACCTGAGGCTGTGCTGGTGTGGTGTGTTGACCTTGGCTGGCTGCCACCTGCCCACCAAGCTACTCTCTCACTTTCCCTCCTCAGCAAGACAAGGGGAGAAAAGCAAATGAAAAACTCATGGGTTGAGATAAAGGCAATTAAATGAAAAACAGCAAAGATTGTGTGCAGAAGAAAAGCAAAAAAAAAAAAAGGAAAAAAGATTTATTCTCTACTTCCCATCAACAGGTGATGTCCAGCCACTTCCTAGGCAGCAGGGCTTCAGTACATGTAGTGGTTCCTTTGGAAGACAAATGCCTTAATAACGAATACATTGTCACCTCCTCCTCTCTCCCCCTGCCCATAGCTTTTATTGCTGAGCAGGATGTCATGTGGTATGGCCAGTTTGAGTCAACAGTCCCAGGTATGTTCCCTCCCAACCTCTTGTCCCCTCCTAGCCTATTGGCCTTTGAGGGGGTGTTTGAGAGAGCCTTGATGCTGTGTGAGCAATGCTCAGCAGTAGCCAAAACACTGGTGTGGTATCTACACCATTCTAGCTACCAATACTAAGCACAGTGCTATATGGGTTGATATGAGGAAAGTTAACTCCATCGAAGCCAGACCCAGTAAAGCTGGCTGTAGTGGACCATCATGCCAGGGACCTTCTTAAGATTAGACAGGATGGACCATTACAGGTCAGTGCTTCAGCCTGTGCCCTGGCACTGTTTAGTTTGTCAGCGTATGTATAAGCACTGGGTGTCTGTGTTACCTGGTTTGTTATACTTACGTCCCCAAAGCTGGCCTCAGCTTGGTTGCAGTTTTCTTGATTTTCATCCACATGTTATGGCAGCGACAGTTTTTGACTTTTCTGGTACTCTACATGCTATGCTTATGGCTGAGACAGATCTTTCTTGCCCAGAGTGCCCATAGCACATACACCATTCTTGTGGTGGAACTTCAAAGGTCAGCAGCGTGGGCTGGTTCATACAGGCTGTGCATGAAGGCATGCGTATATGGGTGAGGTTAGCAGCTCACCTGACTTTGAGGATTTGGGGTTGCTTAGCCTGGAGAAGAGAAGGCTCCAGGGAGACCTTATAGCAGCCTTCCAGTATCTGAAAGGGGCCTACAAGAAAACTGGAGAGGGACTTTTTACAAAGGTGTAGTGATAGAATGAGGAGTAATGGCTTCAAAGCGAAAGAGGGTAGATTTAAAATAGATATTAGGAAGAAATTTTTCACTCTGAGGGTGGTGAGACACTGGAACGGGTTGTGCAGAGAAGTTGTGTATGCCCCATCCCTGGAAGTGTTCAAGGCCAGGTTGGATGGGACTTTGAGCAACCAGGTCTAGTGGGAGGTGTCCTTGCCCATGGCAGGGGGGTTGGAACTAGATGATCTTTAAGGTCCCTTCCAACCTAAACTATTCTATGATTAAGATAGTATTCAAGTCAGCACCTCCTTCCTGTCCTGCGCGATCACACCGCCCCTTCTGGTAAAGTCTTTGGGTACTGACTCAAGCTAGTGTGTGGGCACATTTATGCAGCACAGGTAACTGACTGAGCTGGTGTGTAAACTCCAGCTAACAAGATGCTATAGGCACAAGCTTGCTTCATAGTTTGTGGAAAGATTTCATACTCTTCAAGAGGCACCTAGGGGCTGTTGAATATGGGTCAGTTCAAAGCATGAATGTAACATTAATGTTTGTTAAATTATGTTTTAATCTTGATTGGATTGGAGTTACCTTGGACTCATTCTGCAGTTTAACTTCTTTTTCACAGGCATTCCTGGGTTATATTTTACTTTTATTTATGTCCTTTCCTGGTTGGATTGCCTTTCTGTAAAATTACTTTGGGCCTGGTTTGATTCCGGCTAGCAGGTATATAAGATCATACTGTTCAAGTAGTGTAGTAAACTTACAAAACCTTAGTAAGATATGGCTTGCTTACATTTGACACAGTAAAAATAATTTGCTAATGTAATCAGAACTGCCAGAATTTCTGATTTTTGTCAATTTCCAAAAAATACTGACACTTAAATGTTTGCTGTAAATTTTCTTACACCTATCTATAAGGTTTTGGCTTAGGGAAATACTCTCTACTGTCATGTGTGTTTTTGTATACTTTCCCATTTCTGTTTTTTCTCTACAAGTATATAATTAGATATGTTAATTCCTGGTATTTATCAAGCTCTTTAATTGAAGTATCTCTCTATATCTTACTTTCCAGTGATGTGTCTTTCCACATTGTGTGGTCTGCTGCACTTTCTCCCTGTCTTATGTAAGAGTGGTGTTTTGATGTGACTAAAATTTTTAACATTAGACGATTTTCTGAAATAAGGCTGGAATAAATCATATTTCTTCTGTGTATCTCCTGTTTTATATATAGTAGAACAGAACAAAAAATGCTCAGAATAAGTAAACATAATTGTTGCATCTGAAGCAAATTGAAAAGTTTAAGTCCAAAAAAGAGCATTATGATAATCTTGTTTGAACTCTAGAGTAACAGAATACACCAGATCATTCCTGATAGAGTGGAGTGCATGCAGCAGCCATAGCACATGTCTCCCAAGAGAGCTGTACTGCTGCTAGAAATTTTGTTAAATGAAAAATTCAGCTCTGGGAGGAAAAAAGCAAACAGAGATTTGGTCACTGGGCAACCCTGGTTTTCCATGTCAATTCCAGACTTATCCTCTAGCAGAAGAGTGGGACCCTGGGAAGCTACTCTGAGGTTTCATCTCAAACCTACTGCCTGTGCTTCCCTTTACCTTTAGAAACCAGGGTGTGTGGCACCTTAATCACTTCAAAAAAATAAGAATTTGCTATGCAGCTCATTGGCCCATGTAGAAGGGTTTTCTTCTGTAGAGCTAATGTGAAAAAAAAAGACAATACCACAAAACTTGGAAGGACCAAATATTCAACTGCAGCTGCTTGGAATCAGTACATTTGAATTCATGGATGAAACTCCTCAAGTAACTCTGGGGAAGTTTAATGGGCTTGTAATTACCTGCATTGTCTTTGTTTGAATTCGTTTCTGACTTTACGCAGTACGATAAAGTTTGCTTGATGATGGAAGTCATTAATGACTTTCTCCATCACTCAGAATATAGAGATTTACATAGAGTTTACATTTTATCTACAACACTTTTTTTATTCAATTCCATGAAATTCCATTAGATCTGGTACTGGATTGCAGAGGAAATATGTAATTAAAAATAATTCTCTTTCTAGAACTTGATATAGAGGTTTTCAGGGATGTGCAATTGCTTCTGTGATCTGTGACTTGCATTTACCTTATGTAAAATTGTCTCTTATCATCCAAGCACCTTAGTCTCATTCAGGTGCCTGTTACAGAGTTTTTGACAGACTTTAATACACGTTGGTTTGCACCTGTTTTCCTATGGAGGATTATCCTCAAGCTCTTGAATGAAATACTGAAGAGACGCTGCTTCTTACTGCGTAAAGCTGGAAATTTGCTGATGAGAATCTTCAGTTACAGGTTTACAAATCAGCAGAGGTGGTTTGACTGAAGATTTTAGAGTAACTGGTGATGGAATGGAACTCACACATTTATCAGGAAATAATTTTAGTCTCCTAATTAGACTTTCAAACTTGATGCAGTAGCATGTTTAATTACAACTCTCTTTATAATGGCTTGTTATTCATTTATGTACATAAAATTGCTTCCTTATTGCCTGATTGAGAAACTTCAGTTGGTAATTATTCTAAATTATTTGATATGTGACTTAAGCCTTGAATCAATTGACCTGGCCTGGCCCCAGACCTCTAAAGTGTTATCCTATCTGGCCTCCAACTGGTGTCCCAGAAAGGCACCCGTCATATCTACTAGATGCATGAGGATGTCCTAAAAATCATGAACCATTTCAAATGGCACTAGATGCCTATTTTTGGCGCCTGAACTAAGTCTTTATAGTATACAGGCATGCTTTTAGCTAAATGGAACTACATCTACAAACATTTTAATTGGGGGGTATTTTTCTGCCAAGGCTTGCATATTGCACTTCATAATAAAAGAGTCATACAAATTAAAAAGCTGAATGATGTTGTAACTGACATTATTTTCTGATCATGATCTTTATACTGTTTCCTTTTATTGTTTCAAAATAAATTATTCCAACATATTTCCTCTCCATATCTACTTCGTATTTCCTCTGTATTTTCTATACTGTAACTGTTTATTGATTTTTTACTAACATTCACCAAGTTATGGCAAGATAAAGCTGTTTATTTACAAATGTTACTCTGTGATGCTTCCTTTGGTAAATCTTTTCAGCTGATCGAACGCTGAAAATCCTTTCAACTGATTATATTAAATTATATTTGAAAAGAGGAAAAAAAAATTTCATTTCAGAAATAATGGGGAGTAATGGTGCTCACTGTCTCGCAGTTAGCAAAAGCTGATTTTAAATACTTACAGAATTCACACCATGCTCCAAGAAGTCAGAATCTGCTTCAGTCAGAATCCTCAGTTCCTCAGCACTCTGATTTGTTAAGGTCAATGCACAAAGCACTTTGAAGGACTGCAACTTGCTGATAGTAAGCATGCAGTTCTCCGCTAAATTCTTTGAGAGCAGACACCTGAATGCTTTTGATTAAATATGGAAAAGCTACATCTAAGCTTGGAATTGAAATTTAAAAGGATTTTAGAAGACATTTTCGTACCATTTTTTTTCATTCCAGTTCTTTAATGTTTTGGGGTTTAAAGTTGGTTCTCTAACTAAGAAAAAAAGAATGTTGTCCAGGGAACATGAAAAAAAATTACCTTCAACAGCTGATAAGGGAGCACTAGGAGAAAATGGAAACATGGCAGCAGTCTGCTCTCCTTGTTATGAGGACATGCAAAATAGTCTGTTGTACTGGTTTAACCATACATTTATTCTCTCTCTCTCTCTTTCTCTCTGTCTTTGCCATCTGCTTTTTGTGGAAAATCTTGTACCTTCACTTGTATTTAAGTGAATGTATTCACATAAAAGTTGGATTTAAAAAAATTAAGAAAACAATGAATGCTTATTTTTTGCTGACAATGGTATTTGCACAAACTTAGCAAAATCCTTCAGAAAGAATAATATGAATCAAAGATGAGTTTCCCATTTTTGATAAAGAAAGTAGAAGTCACAGTTTCCCCACTTTAGACTTAAGGAAAATGAACTGATATATAGGCAGAGAAGACAGAATATGCTGCAGCCAGTTCAAAACTATGTTTCAGGCCCCTCTTTTCTATTTGTTAAACATATACAAATTCCTTTGTTTTTGTTTCTTCTTTTTGTATATGACCTAAAGATGCTTTGGAGATACATAATGAATTTAACCTTAATGATTTTCTTTTCATTTCAGTCTTCAACAGTAAATGCTTTGGGGCAGAAGTTGTCTTGTAATTTTTCAACTGTACAGTAGCTCATAGAATGACCAATAGTAAGACTTGTAGGTATATCACAGTACAAATAATAAGTAAGAATCATTAATTGTAATATTCAAATAATGAGTATTAAGTAACACAGGGAGAATTCCCTGCCCACGTTATGTTTATATTCATGTTAACAGGTATTATTATATAAGCCAGCCTTTCTACAAGGAAGAAAGCAGAATATATCCCTTGCATTGCTTATTTATTCGCCAACTGAATCACTGAAAAACCCAAGAAAGTGTATAGATGTAGTACTAGCCTGGAAGACTATTTCCCTGAATTCTGGTGGGAATTGCAACACAGACAGTCTAGTTCTATATATACTATAAATACAGTCAGTACACACTAAGAATTCATTAAAATTTTAAATTCTTTAAGCTTGAAAAAAAATGGAAAGACTTTTGTATGCCATATAAGTAGTTTTTTGGGTTTGTATTTTAAGCATTTCCTCATTCTCTGAGTGACATGGGTAGTAGATACAGTTATTGACATGACTTATGTCTCAGTCTTCTTAGTATAATCATATCGTTTACTCGCTCATGAGTCATTTCTAGTGGCTTGAAGAGATGGACTAGTTTGTAGAGGAAACTTAAATTCTGTATACATAGATAAATGTATAGGTAGTACAAATAGTTACTGACTTTCATTTTGAATACTACATGGAATATTATAGAGTTATTGGTATGATTTTTTTAGTTGAGGCTGCACTGGTAAACAATTTCACAGATTCTGTAATGGTACCTATACTGACCATTGGAGCTGTATATGTTCTTCCAAGACAGCAGAAGCTCCGCTGGCTTGCAGAATTTTGCTTTGAGCTTGCACATAATTTATCTTTAAATACAGTCATCATACATACACTGCAGCCAAACTACTAATAGTAATGTTCCACATGATTTAGACTTTAATTTTTACCCTTATTTTTGTAAGCCCAGCAGGAGCATTCGGTTAGATCTAATTTGCACTGACTAAACAGGAATTCTAGGAATGTAGGAACTGCTATACTATGTCAAACCTGAGATGTGGTGTCCTGTTTCAGCAGTGTCTGGTACCAGAGAGTTCAGCTGAAAGTGCTAGAATTCTCCAAATGGGGAATTTTTTTCCTAAATCCTGCTAGCTAGTGGTTGGTTGATGCTTTGAAGCAAAATGGCTTCCTCGAAGTTGGTGTAAAGTACGTGTGCGTGGTATTCTGGGCTGTAGCCCTCAGAGTACTATTACTTCAGGTGAAACAATCCCTTTACCCATTTCTTCTATTTTGATTTCACCGATTTCCTGTTAATGTTGTATGATGAGAAATGAGCCCCAGATCTGCCTGTCTGAAGTGGTCATTATTAGGTAGTCCTCTACATTCCCTGACCTATATCAGCTCTTCTGTAAAAATTTATATTTGTAGTTTCAGCCCTGTATGAGTTCCAACTGTGCCGAGCAGGTTTTAGAATGCTATTAACAGATGTGGTGGTATTTAACCTTTAGTTTTAACTTGGATCTGTGAAATAATTTCTGTTTTATAAGGCTGGTTTCTTTGACTATCCCAGCTTCTATAAAGACTTCTGTTGTCAGTGTAGCTCCAATAAAATTCTGCTGTATCTAATGAAATTAGATGACCAGAACTGAGAGCGTTTTTCCAGGTGATGGAGGACAATCAATTCATATAACAACATTAAAATATTTAATTTCCTTCTCTGTTTATGAGGGATTGTAAAAAGCTCCTTCAGTGAATTCTGCTGTGTGACTGCTAAGTGTGATTGCTAAGCATGAGAAACATTATAAAAGACTATTTATATGTTACATAAAGCTGTGTTTTATAGGAATCCAGGCATTTTCTATGTGATTTTCCACATTATCATTCAGAATCCATCAGAAGCTAAAACTAGAGTGGAATCCAATCTGTTTAGTCTAAAATTTTCAAGACTGTTCTTAGGTAAGAGTGCTTGCACTGCTGTAATTTCATGAGACTTTATACAGCGTAACACTATGCATCAATAAAATGTTATTTCATGAGACAATTTATGTATCATTCCTAAACATTTTGAAACATCCTTCACCCCAGTTACTTCAGTTTGAAAGCCTGGCAAGCTCAGTTTTGTCAAGAAAAACAATAAGTCAAAGAGGAATTCAGCTTCTATGAGCAAATTCTGAGACCTCACTGAACAGCGAAGTGGGACAACAGGAGAACTGAGCAGGGGGAAAGCAGTAGTTCTTCTAAGAAAAACTAGAAAGGGGTACACAATACTTACCTTATCCCATTAAACCCTGGGAGCGATGTGCTGTAGTAGGGTGTGTAATCAAGCCCTGTGAAAATGAAGATATTAATAATGACTGGGTAAACAGTGCTATTGCCAGCTCTATTGTTTGTGCACAAAGAATTCTTTTCCTGTGCCCTCTGGTAGACACGGGCCTAAATTTCCAGGGTTCCTCCTCCTCTTGATGTGCCTTCCCAAACTAGAAACCAAATTGCCATCCAAAGTTTTGAGACGAATGTGAAGCTTTCTCAGAGATAGAGAATCAAAATTAGGTGTTTCTGAAAACTGGTGTTTGTCAGGTAAAGATTTTAGTATCTTATTTTTTGTTTTGTGACTAATTGGGAACTGTTTAATTATGTCAGCATGTAACGTCGGGTGATCCCTGGAGGATGCGTAGCATGTCTTGGCCAGGAGCACTCGGAGTGGTTAGCCGGTCTGACAGCTAGGTGCCACTCTTTCTCCACAGAGAGAATGTTGGGCAGAAATACAGATCTTGCAAAAAGTCGAGGTATGTCTGCCTCCTATCAAGCACGGCCTTTCATCAATCAGCTAATGGGAAAAAAGACTAAATATGCTAACTTACTACCTTCAGAAACAGTTATATTGCTTCTTTTTTTTTTAATTTAAAACTGAGGAAAAGGTTTAGATTTCTGGCTGGACAACACCACCACAATTTAAATCTGAAACAGGAATAATTTTTTTTTCCTTTTGCCTTGAACTGTAAAACGTCTCAGAATGGATGGACAATGTTTATATTTTATTTGCTATAATACAAAGTCAAATTTGGTGTCTTTTTTACAAATGTTTGTTTAATTTAAATCTTTTTTGATCTAGAAAAAGAGAGAAATAAGATGCTGTTTATAGCAAATCTGTAAGTGCAAAAGATCTTGATTAAAAAAAAATTGCATCAAATTTCAGGTGCCAGTCAAAGGTAAGCTTATATTGCTTATAATAGTGCAGTGCAGCGCTGGTTATAAACTCACTGAAGAAATTTACTCTGACAAGACAAACATCTTAAAATCTTCTCCCAGTTGGTTCTAAAGTTTCTGTGGTAAATGAGAAAAACATTATTACAACGCAAAGTTCAAGATGAGAAAAAGTGCTCCTTCTCGCATGATTTCCCAGAAGGTTAAGGTTACTGCCTCCCGATGTTCGATTAATGCCGCAAATGTGCATTACCTGGCAAAACAAACACACGAGCCTTAAGAGGAGCCAGTCCATGGCTCACAGTATATATTTTATAGTGGCATCCTAGGGCTGTGGCATGTGCAGCTGCCTGCAAAGTCGCACTGGTCACTGTGTTGCAGAACAGGATAGCGAGGCTGGAAGGCAAAGGCAATGGAGCTTTGCCAAGAAAGGGCAGAGGTCCGTCTGCATCAGCCAGGTAACCTGTGCATCCTGAACCGAGGAGGCAGGAGGGGCTAGGGTTCAGGGCATGTACCTGCAGAAATGGAAGGAACAGGGGAGCCAAGGTTAAATAATTTTGCAGGTGATTCCTATTAGGATGTTAGTAGCCACCATGTAGAGTAGATGCACTGCCAATAATAGCCTGACATCCTTGGCACTGGTCAGCCCGGTCCAACAAATGATCACTGGAAAATACCGCTCACAAATCAGCATAATAGAGCCTAGAAATACTGATAAGTCATCAGGGATGGCATAAAGGCAACAGGGACAAGATTACCAAATCTAAGAACACATTTCAAATCTGGAAGCAGAGGGAATGGATCTCAGCTACCTGAGTACGACAAAAGGCAGTGGAAGTGTGTCTCTGAGGTATCAAGGTTTTACATCGGAGTCAAGCTTTTATATGAATTACATGTTCCCAGAATGTTCAACAAAGTGTATTACTGATCAGTTTGCAAATGCTTTAAAATAAATATTTGGAGACAAAAGCCCCAAAGCTTTAAAATCAGACATCAAGTTATAAACAAGTGTCAGAACCTCACAGAAACATTGCAGCCAACATAAATCACAGGAAGCAGTAAATGCTTCAAAACAAAGGATTCTAAATCTCCTGGTAAGTTATTAAAATATATCAAAAAACATTTACCCCTTCAGTTCATTTATGGCTGTGGAAGAGATAGGCCTCACGGCCCTTCACTCTATCCTTATTTTCATGTGGTAGATTTCTCTTTCAGCTATTTTAGAAATATCAGTTTAGTTTTGCTAGTTTTTCTGTTATTTTATATTTAAGGGACAGCAGTTATCTGTGTACATATTTTTGCCATTTTTAAAATTCATATTACACTGTTTTTTTCTAGTTTTCTTCAGATAATACTGGTCTTCTATCACTTGTATATTCCTTTAAAATTCAGAAAGGTCAGTGCATATACGTGACAGGTCTTTGCTCATTTTCAGATTGTGTATTGCATAAAACTCACTCAATTATATATTTTTTAAAATAATATGTGTTAAAGAATTCCATATCCTGAATTTTATAAGCTTATTTATCTCTGCATTTTTTTATAAAACTGTTTTCTCTCCAAATACTTCCCCTATTATATTTGTAAGATCCTGCCTTTTGTTATATCACTATTTAACATACAAATAAATCACAGAACCGCAGAATCACAGAATGGTTGAGATTGGCAGGGACCTCTGGAGGTCAGTTTGTCCAACCTCCCCTGCTCAAGCAGGGCCACCCAGAGGTGGTTTTCCAGAATTCTGTCCAGATGGCTTTTGAATATCTCTAAGGAGGAAGACTCCACAACCTCTCTGGGCAACCTATGCCTGTGTTCAGTCACCCTCACAGTAACAAAGTGTGCCCTGATATTCAGATGGCACCTCCTGTGTTTTGATTTGTTCCCATTGCCTCTGGTCCTTCCACTGGGCACCACTGGAAAGAGCCTGGCTCTGTCCTCTCCCTTCGTGTGTGTGTGTATACACACACACACACACACACATTAATAAGAGGCCCTCTGAGCCCTCTCTTTTCTAGTCGGAACAGTCCAGCTGTCTCAGCCTCCCCTCCTAGGAGAGGTGCTTTAGCCCCTCAATCATCTTTGTGGCACTTCTCTGGACTCTCTCCAGTATGCCTTCATCTCCCTTTGTACTGGGGAGCGCAGAAGTGGACACAGTGCTCCAGGTGTGGCTCCACCAGTGCTGAATAGAGGGAAAGGATCACCTCCCTTGACCTGCTGCAATACTTGGTCTAATGCAGCCCAGGATACCACTGGTAAATCTTTGCCACAACATGGCTCTTGTTCAACTTGGCTCTTGTCCACTAGTATCCCCAGGTCCTTTTCTGTAAAGCCGTTTTCCAGCTGGTCATCATTGCCTAGCCATTGGTGTATGGAGTTTTTCCTTTCCAGGTACAGGAGTTTGCACTGCCCCTTGTTGAACTGAATAGGGTTCAAGTCAGCCCATTTCTCCAGCCTGTTGAGGTCCCTCTGGATGGCAGCATGACCCTCTGGTGTATCAGCCACTCTACCCAGTTTTACATCATCTGGAAACTCTGTCCCATCATCCAGATCATTAATGAAGATGTTCAACACAATTGGACTCGGTATTGAACCCTTGGGTACGTAATTCCCTGGGAACCACAGGTGTCATTACCCAGAATTTTCAAGAAGGTGCTAACAACATGAACACTAACACCAGACAGATGTTAACCAACATGAAGATGCTAAAAATGTGAAACTTCAGCTATTTCACCACTAGGATAGAGTCATTATGCGGGCTTTCTCTTTTTATTTTCTGCATTTTATTATATTCTGAAGTGTCTTGTTTAATTTTCCTTAGGAAAGTTTAAAAAACACTAAAACAAAAGCCACAAAATTCTGTGACATTGGAGGGTGGTCAGTATTGTTGAGAAACACTTAGAAACTTGATGATAGTGTAAGATATATACAGATGAATCTTTGTAAGACAGCACATAACAGATGGGTGTCTTGCTTTGCTGTTCTGCTTTTCACTCATTGCTTTGTGTGGTACACCCTCTGCTTTGGTCTGGAAATTATGCCACCCTGTACCTCCATACCTGCAAGTATGTTTCCTGGTACACATGGGTATTACTCATAGCATCATTTGTCATCCTTGTGCACTCACTTGCCATTCTTTCTCTCCCTCTGTGCTTTTCCACATCGAAAATGTCCAAGTGGCTGCATGTCTGCAGGCAGAAGGCTCGCTGTTCCAATGAACATACCAGAGGTACACATGTACCCCTTTTATTTCATAGTGGAAAGTATAATCATAACTCATACTTTCCATGTGCTGTACTGAGTGTTTACCCTAGAGTATTTGCATGCCTAGCTGGTAAGCCAATATTTGCAAAGGAAACCTAATTTGCCTTCAAGTTATCAAAATATGTATTAAATTTGTTTCCAATTCCTCAGGTCCTAGCTGCAGTTTTCTTTTAGAAAAGAGGCCTCCAGTCCTTCAGTACTCTCTTACGTCCTGATAGAGTAGTGAATTATTTAGTTGCATCTCAACAACTTCTTTGGAAAGACTAACTGATTAATAAAGGAATCAAGTTGTTTCCTACTTGGTGGAAAAAACCATACGCCTGTATACCTATAAATCAACCTGCGCTTGAAAGCTGTGCCTGAAATCTAAGCTGTATTGCGGAGGTAGTGCTGCGCCAAAATACTTCAGAAGCAGCTGTGCATTTTACTGGATGTTGTAGGAACAGTTAGAGAGGGATGAAGGCTGCATAAGAGACTGCCCTGACGTGTGGGACTTGGGAATCCAGCATGTTCTGTGCCTTCAGGGCCCCTCTTTTTAAGTCAGGCAGCCACTGGAAGGGAAAGTATGGGGAATAATTTGAGCAAAGCAACTGCTGCTCCATTAGCTCTCGTATTGCTAGTGCTGTATAACAGCCTGCATGATTATGAGTGCAAACCAACCAAACCTGTCACCGACTGAGTTAGTTATGGAGGCTAGTCAGTAGTGCATAACTTGTCAGTTTGTGATCTGCCGGGCGTTAGGGGCACTGGCCTGGCTGCTGCTGCGGGAAGAAAAAAGCTTCTGATGCCTTTCAAATGCTCGCTTAGCTTGCCAGATTGAGGGGACTGCTTGTTCCTTACTGCGTTTTGCCCAGTTGTGAGAAGATGTGTGACAGCCTGCAGTGTCTGCCACCCCTTGCGTGCAGTACAGCTGCTTGAGGCAGTATTGATTTTGTGGTCCCTCTCTCATATCATCAAAGAACTTAGTGGAAGTAAAAAAAGAAAATGCGCACTTAAAAGCTTAATAATTTCTTAGTCTGTTTTTAACAGGCCAAATCCTGGGAAATCAGTGGACTGTGTTGTGAAAGGGTATTGGCATTTGGGGCTCCCAATAAGAATTGGTATTTCATACAAAATGTGATCCTGAGAGGAGCTCACACCATAAATTGCTGCTGACATTAATACAAGTGTCAATGGGAGTTATGGGGTTCTCTGTAAACCTCAGCCTTTCGATCAGTTCCAGGAACAGTTTTTCCCAAGTCTTGATCAAAATTTGAATTACAAATTCTGACTCAAAAGCTCATGAGTATATCTACTTCCCTTCACTATTGTGAGTCAAGCTTAAAGAGTACTCAGTGCTCTCAGGATACAGTCTTAGAATTGCTAACTCAAGGCAGTCAGTACTTTCCAGCACATGCAGCTTTGTGTGCTTTCTTTTTTAAAGAAAAAACAACAAATGAAGTACAAAAGTACTTAATCTGGTAAAATCACCATAATATCTGGGATTTTTTCTGTAAAATATATCCTTAATTACTGGAATATCACATACAGAATCTTGATATTTCTTAAAAGAGCAAAGTAATAGAAGCGTTAGAGCTTATGAAATGATCATCATTACGCTACATTACAGCATCAATACATTCTATTCCTGTCTGCAATGGTTTTGAATTTCAGTGTTGTAACACAAGCCTGAGCTAGTATTAAAAGCAAGCTTTAAGTATTGATACTTGTCCATTATTTCAAGTCTTATTGTCAACATACATTGTTTTCTATTATTCAGTCTGCCAAAACTGTTCTTGTAGGAAGATCATTGATAGAAGACCAGGAAATGTGAATCTGCAAGGCTGCCAAGAAAAACAAAACTATCAAGGTTAAAGAGATTTTGGATTTGGGGTTTTTTTTGCATTACTGATTGATCTGCTATAAGTGCAAGATGTTGAAAAATGAATTTCTCAACAGTGTATGACACTCCGATCTGTTCCTCAGGAAAAAAGAAGCTTCTCTCTTAGAGCCAACATGATGGTCCCGACTTGTCTGGCCCTTGTTTACCTAGGCACATGAGGAAAGTATTTTGTACTAATCAAAAGTGGCAAAGGTGGGGTTCAGCTTTAAACTAATTGTTTTTCTATAGAGGAGTCCAAATTTGTTCCCTGAGTTCTCCTCTTTTAATATAGTTTTAGTTTCTCTCTCAGTCACACCTTTTTTGTTGAAGCATTAAAGATGATGGTGTTCCTCGTTAATACATCAAGGTTATTGGTTGGATAAACATGATCATCTGAAGCTATAAATACGAGAAACCTAGCATCTTCATAGCAGATACCTAGAGGGCAAGGAGCTAAGATCAGTTTTGGGCACAAAGCTTAAACATCACTGCAGTAATATGGTGCGCTGTCATGGTAGGGTAAGGTATTAAATGTGGGCTGTTGAATCCAGGACCTGTTCATTTCTTTGTCTGCCTTGTTGAAACACAGTCTAAAGAAGATCTCTACTGAAATGCCTGTAGTACACTATTGGTGAAGGCTGGACACAGAGAAAAGAAAGTTATTGGAAGAACAACTGTAAAAATAGCTCGTTGGCAGGCAGTGTAACAGGCTAGCTGAAGTAACAGCTGAGAAAAGCAGCTCAAGGTCCACCCTGTGCCTGTTTGTATCAGCTGAAAAGTGGCCCAGCAATGCAGATGGCGGAATGAGTTAAAGAGAGATTTTCTGTCATAAATGTAGAGAAAGTAAGCAATGTCTCCTTCTATATCAGCATTGTATAGTTTTATTGAATCACTGATGTTTTCTCCTGGAGAAGAAAAGAATAACCTGGACACAGATAAGACCTTTGACTGCAATCACAGTAAGTACTTGTGGTTTCTGCCCCTGGGGCTATAACCAGCTGTATCTGCTATTTGAGGATGACCCTGCAAGAGCACTTATGCATTTGCCCTCCGTGTAATGCTCAATCTAATGACCACTCACATAGGGGAACATTACAAGCTCCCCTTATGCCTCTACATTTAAAAAATGGGCAAGAAACATTCATTTTATGTTTGCTGTTATGTTTAATGATTTGTGAAATCAACAGCCACAAAAATCGCCCCCTTTTGCCAGGTATCAAGTTGAGATTATTTCTTTTTATATCCATTGCTTGCCCTTTTATCTGCACCATTTGAGACTTTTCAGAAATACACTTGGGTCTAATACCCTAAAACTCTTAAAGAAAATTGCTTTATCCAGTGCTTAAGGTGGAGCCGGAGAGCTGTTTTTGATCTACAAATACTATAAAGTGACTAAATGAAGACTTAGCAGGGAATGGGAGGAAGCTTTGCAGAGCTCATGTTGGCAGCCATTTAGCTTTAGGTTAATACACATTAGAGGAGGGGCTGTAATCTCCTGTTACTGGTCAGCTGAGTCTTATTTTTAATGTAAACAGGGACAGCAAAGTTCAGATCTGGCCAAACTGGTCCAAACTCTTCCTCAAGATTTTGGAGTATTGAGAGCTGTGGTGTTGATTTATTCTAAAGTAAACATAACCTTTAGACACAGAAGCTCATTGCATATGTATAGATGACAATATCCTGATCCAGCCTACAGTTAACATGCAAAAGTTTTTTTTGTGTTTTGTTTTGCTAATATTTAGGTATTATATATATTTTTATGCATAGCTTTCAGGTAGGTAAGAATTGAAATCCCATTTGAGCAATGGGTCAGTTCAGGAAGATTAAATGTTTTCACAGAATCACAGGGGTTGGAAGGGACCTCTGGAGATCATCTAGTCCAACCACCCTGCCGGAGCAGGGACACCTAGAGCAGGTTGCACAGGACGGCATCCAGGTGGGTTTGAAATGTCTCCAGAGTCAGAGACTCCACCACCTCTCTGGGCAGCCTGTTCCACTGTTCTGCCACCCTCAAAGGAAAGAAGGTCCTCCTCATGTTTAGATGGAGCTTCCTATGGTCAAGTTTGTGCCCATTACCTCTTGTCCTATCACTGGGCACCACTGCAAAAAGACTGGTGCCATCCTCCCGGCACCCTCCCTTTAAGTATTTATAAGCATGGATGAGATCCCCCCTTTGAGTCTTCTCTTCTCCAAACTAAAAAGACCCAAGTCCCTCAGCCTTTCCTCATAAGAAAGATGTTCCAGCCCCCCAATCATCTTTGTAGCCCTCTGCTGGACCCTCTCCAGCAGTTCCCTGTCCTTCTTGAACTGGGGAGCCCAGAACTGGACACAGTACTCCAGGTGCGGCCTCACCAGGGCAGAGCAGAGGGGGAGGATCACCGCCCACAACCTGTCTGCCACACACCTCTTGATGCACCCCAGGATGCCATTGGCCTTCTTGTCCACAAGGGCACATGGCTGGCTCATGGTCATCCTGCTGTCCACCAGGACTCCCACGTCCCTTTCCAGCAGGTCAGCCCCTAACCTGTACTGGTGCATGGGGTTATTCCTCCCCAGGTGCAGTACCCTACACTTGCCCTTATTGAACTTCATGAGGTTTCTCTCTGCCCAACTCTCCAGCCTGTCCAGGTCTCGCTGAATGGCAGCACAGCCTTCTGGTGTGTCAGTCACCTCTCCCAGTTTTGTGTCATCAGCAAACTTGCTCTATTCCTTCATCCAGGTCATTGATGAATGTGTTGAAGAGGACTGGACCTGGTACTGACCCCTGGGGAACACCACTTGTCACAGACCTCCAACTAGACTCTGTGCCACTAATCACAACCCTCTGAGCTCTATCTGCCAGCCAGTTTGCAGTCCACCCCACTGTCCATTCATCCAACGCACACTTCCTAAGCTTGCCTATGAAGATGCTGTGGGAGACGGTGTTGAAAGCCTTGCTGAAGCAAGGTAGACAATATCCACTGCCCTCCCCTCATCTATTCATCCAGTTTTGTCCTTGGTTAAACAACTAGGCAGTGGCAGAACTAGAAATAATGTTTAGGCCTCATGATTCGGAGCCTTGTTTGCTCCATAGGAAAATGCCATTCCCACTGTTTAGCTGGGATATTCAGATTGTCCTGTGGGCCTCTTTGTGAGCTGTGTTAGACTATTGCTAGCTCAAAGGTGCTATTGTGTCAGTGGACTTGCTCCGGGAATTTTGTGTGTAAATCTGGAGTCAATTTTGTGTCCAACTAGTCTGAAAATGACTCATTAGAATCTGTTTTTACAGTCCAAATGAATAAACAGGTCTCCATTGCCTGTATCTCTCGTGAAGATGCTGTTTTTTTAACACTACTTTCTATACAAAGTTACCTGGATAAAACTGTTAAAATCCCTTTCTCCCACTAACTTAAATTCCTCACTAAAGCACAGTCTACATAAAATTCTGCCTTCTCAGAAGCATTACACAGAATTAAACATCAGCATAAGTGAATGAAAAATCATCTAAGTGATTTCTGAGAGATGTACCCATACACTCTTAGTAAATTTCTTAATAACAGCAAAGCTTAAGCTTTCTAGTAACAAAATATGTGCTCTTTTTCTTTGCTTTTGTGTGGTTTTTTCATGTCATTACTCTTCAGGACACTGTCTTCATGTTTCTCTAGTAAATCAGAGAGGTCTCATGGATTTCAAACCTGATTTGCAACGGACTTCAATAGAAGGGCACTGATTTACTTCTGTTGGCTTATTGCTCTGAAAATGACTCTATGCTTACATGCATGTTAGTAAATAAAATGGACCAGCAACAACATTTTGGCTCTGAGGGTAACTAGCCAGCACAGCTTGTGTCCTTATATCTAAACTTTCTTCCCACCCAAAGCAGGATGCCTGTTAGAAGCTGTCCTTGGCCTATGCTGTTCCTGAATCTATGCCGAGATGTTGTGTGGGAGGGGAGCATGAGAGCCGACATGTGCTCCTATAGGTGGGACCAAGTTGCAGTTGAACCTGTGCTCTGGTCCTATTTAGTGAACTGTTATAGCTATAGCATGTGTGTGTTTAAACACAACAGATGTTCAGTTCAGCCTTTCAGAAGATCTGTTGAACTATGTTTAATTGGAGGAGTGATGAATACCATAGCGCTCTTCCAGTTGAAAAGAATTATTACCTCTAATGGGTGGAAAAGACTTTTTGGAACATCTTGATCCTTCTGTTGCTAATTCAGGATTGTTTTACAAAATGAGATATCAGGTGTTTTGGTCAGTCTTATTTCAGCTGAGTCTTGGGACAGAACTTTGCTGATTCCTTCTGTCATCTGATTTGACTTGATATTTTATATTTAAATTTATTTTTGATTTTTTCCTTTTCTCTAACTATTCCTCTAGTTCTTACCATATTTTCTTTGTCCTACCTTCTCAAATTTGACCAATTTCTACTTTTTGTCCTTCAAATGCTTGGATGTAATTAAATTTAATGTAGAAATGACTCTATTATTTCACTCTCGTATTAACTGGTAAAATAAAAGCTTCATTAAAAATAACTGTTAAAGGTTTTGGCTTCTGAAAACCTTAGCCTAAGTTATAGTAGCTAGTTTTTCTTTATTCTTCTGCCTGGCCATATGTTTTCCATTCCTTATTAGTATCACAAATGTATTGTTAATTATTAACTACTAAGCTCATGTTCATGCTTTCTGCAAAGTTCTTTGTTCATTTGAACACACACACTATTAGTAAGTGATCCTTAAAAGTAGCTCTTAGGTGCAGAACACAGTTCAGGGATATTTATTTCAGAAAGAATACTGCATTTTTCCCTCACAGTATGCAATTTGACCTTGTTCAAGTTAGTTTGTGGAAGATTTAAAGTAAACAGAGATCTCTCTCAATTTTTTGCTGTATTTTTGTGCAAGCCATCTAATTAGTCCAGAGAAATGAAAAATGTTTTTCGGATGGTGAAAAACTGTTTTTTTCCAGTGATGAAAAAGAGAAACTCTTTTTTCCATTCTGGAAGAGGAATCTTTTATTTTGCAGAAGGATTACAATCCAGGATTAAAGAAAAATTTTAATTGTGTCCAAACTCCTAGCCATCGGCATTCTTGAGATCTGTCTGTTCAGGAGTTCGTAGTCTTTCCTACCGTAACTGCAGTAACTGGGAGATGGAGATCGTCACTGGTCCTGGAGTGTCAGCCTCAAAAATTCCCCAAACAAAACCATGCATTATATATATTTGTCCTTAATATCCAAAGCACTAATGTGGTTTCAGCAAACATTTTACTAGGATGGGCTGTCGAGTTGTCACTTCAATTACATATCTTTTTGATATAATAAATGTTTTGGTATGAGACACATAAATTCAGGGTAGACTAAGGTAGTGAACTATTTGCTTAACAAATGTAAAATTCCTGAAAAGAATTTACTGTCTTTTTTTCCGAATAGTGGAAAAAGGTAAAATAGCCTTTGAAATCCTGAGCAGAGCACTTCAGCATGTTGACAGTCCTGTTGACTTCAGTGGGACTATTGAATGCTACTGAACATTCTTGGAATGGGAAATATTTAGAAAATATTATAACAAGTGGTACCAGTAATGAGGCTATGTAGTCACATGATGCCGTCTATCGGGCATCAGTGGCAGGTTTTGGTAACACGGTGCTCTGCATGGGAGGTCACGAACTGCCCTGTGCCAGCTGCAGCTGATTCCAGGTGGGGTTCCAGGGTGCTGTTGGGGATGGCATGTGCAGCCTGGGAGGGTAGGAGGACACACGTGTGAGGAGGCACAAATGGAGATGTGTGAGAGGACGTGTAGAAGGACACAGAAAAGGGAACACATGGAGAAAAACATGAGTAGACCCACTTGGAGAAAAGGGAGGAGAAGTAGGGAAGCTGTGTGGAAGGGGGACATTGCTGGGATCACTGCTGGAGATAGACACACCCACACTGGGGCAGGGACACCCCTGAAGGGATGGGGGCCCATGGAGGGTCCCACACCAGGGCAGAGGAGCAGTAAGAAGCAAGGAGCAGTGGAGGAAAACCAGTAAGAAGCAAAAGGCAGTGGAAATAAACTTCTATGCACTGACCCTGACCTCCTGCGCCACCCAACACTGGACTGAAGAGTTTGGCAAAACAAGGGAAGGTGAGATGAGGAAGGTGGGAAGAGAGATGATGGACTGAAATTGAGCCTGGAGAAGGGAGCGGCAAGGTGTTTCCTTAAGTGTTTGCTTAATTGTTTATTTTCATGTTTTTCTCAATACCTGAATCAGTAATTAAAACTTTACATCAGTAAATTGTAAGTAAATTAAGTGAAATTCCCCAAGTCGAGACTCTTCTGCCTGCAACACACAGTTACATATGTTATATTACACTAGGTAGTAACTGATTATGCTATAGAATAGCATATATATATTTATAATAGGAAGCAGAGAGAAACAGGAGAGTTTTATTCTGTGAGAGATGGTGCTATAATAAGAACGAGTTCACGTTGCCACAGCAGATGGAAAAAAATGTCTGGAAGTGGTGGTTCCAAGAGCTGATAGCAATTCTTTAAGTCTAGAGGGCTGGCACCAGTTGCTGATAGTGGTTTTGTTTGTGTTATGTTCAACTTCTAGCCAATATCAGCACTTCTTATTTTACGTCACATGCTGCTGTACTTTATTCTAGAGCTGTCTCTTGAACATTAGACCACTTGCCTGTGGAAAGACCATATTGCTGGGCTGCAGCATGGACTACAGTTTCATACAGGACTATCAGCTGCATGTACTGCAGAGGCTGTCGGAAGAGGTTTGTATCTCAGAGGTGATGGTCCTCCTGGGCATTACATTGTCCAGCTGAGCTCCTGGCGTTTGTTATCTTGCTTGATGAAATGTTCTTGGCTGCAGAGCAGTGCCACAGTCCTGTCCTTGTTCTGCAGCCTCCCCCCACCCTGGATACATCTGGTCAGTGGGTCACATTGCCCTGCTAAACCCATTGGCTGGGAGAGACGGCAGTGGAGCAGAAGAAAGATTGTTTTCACATTCATATGGGAGACACTGGTGTCGCACGCATATGGAAGGCATCTCCAGCTAAGCTGAAGCATAGGAGGCAATGGGTTTTATTATCATGTTCATTGCATGAGACTTGGCACTATGAATCCAGGTGAATGTCAGACAGACAAAGGAGAGAATAAAGTACAGGAGAACTGTGAGTTTACGAGAATGTCACCACACAGGTCTGTCTTTTTGGAAGACAGCATTTTTAATGATCTATGTGAAGATATTTGGGAAAAAAAAATCCCAGGAAATTACCAATAATTTTTTTCTGTAAATTATTCTCTTCATCCTTCTTCCTTTTCCAACTGTTAAGTAAAAGGGAAATGGTATGGAAAAGAGGTCAAATTTCTTTCATTATATTGTTATATAAGATGTTCTCTATCAAACTCTTTTGATAGAAATGTTTTTACTCATACTTATTATATGTTCAATTTGTAGGTTTAATTATCACAGACAGAATGGTTGGAACTTTATTTATTTGTGTACAGTTACCAAGGTTTCAGAAAATTAAGGAAAATCCCCAAGAACACTCCAATTTATCCTTACTTGAGTATTTTTAATTGGCTATGGGGGCTGTTTTGTATGAATGCTGCATCTGTACCATACTCTCAGGATAGGATTTTCTCAACGAAGGAAGGAGAGGAGCTCTGTCTACTGGCAATTTTCCTGGTGTATTCTCAGAGGTAGTCTTGGAGGGAGAATGGCAATCTGCTCGGTAGGGATGTAGGAGGTGTTTAAAATCAAAAGCAACATTTTCAGATAATAGTGGCTGAGGAACATATTTAGGGAAGAGAAATTCAAAAGGCAGCTGTTCCAAAGATTGTGAATGCCTCACTTCTGCGGCTGCGCAATGCGTGACCAAGCATGTTAGTGTCTAGGGGAGAATGGGGAAAGAAAGGAAAGTGGCCTGTGCAAATAGGTTTGAATATTAAAACTCTGCAAAATAGATCCCCCTTGTTTGGATGTCCTACAGACTTGAGATGAGGATGGTTCATTGACTTCCTAGTTTACCTAGGTCTTGGAAGACAGGCTCTGAAATCCACCTGCTTCTACTCATAAATGACTGCCCAACTCATTTATGCTCAGCATTCAAGGGAGATAGATAGATAGATAGATAGATAGATAGATAGATAGATAGATAGATAGATGCCTGCTTAATTCCCCTTTAAATCAGTGGGAATTAGGCACCATTGCCTTTAAGAATCTGTCCATTAACCTCTAGGGACAGACACATTGTCTGTGGGAGCTAAAATCTGACTCTCTTTTACCTTGCACAGAGATGAAACAGCTGCAAGATGCTTATGGCTTCATCCGATTATTTAAGAAAGCAACCACAAATCAAGTTTTCTATAAACACTTGTGCCCTTTAGACAGGTGGCACCAGGACCCTTCTAAAAATTATCTGAGGATGACACAGAATTGCCGTTAAGGCAGGTGGAACACATGGCAGTGGCAAGGCCCGGCAGACTGTTTTCAAGTGGACCACATTAAAGTGAGACTAGAGACTAGAAAAACTCGAGTTAGAGGCTTGAGACCTCTACACAGTGTACACTACAGACGTATTTAGTTTCCCATAAGGTGATCCTTCCCTAGGGCACAGGGAGATGAGGTGAAAGGCATTAAATTCAGAGCTGCTCAAATAGAACAGTAGTAGGGCTATAAAAGAAGGAGAAATCACATTTTGGTACTACACAGTTGTTATTACATTATGCTGTTCAGGGCAAGGGTTGTCTCCAAAAAATACCTAACATATTTTGAACAGCATAAGTAGTAAGTAATAAAAATAATTAAAGTGATAGGATATATAAGATGGGGGGTGGGGCAGAACAAAGAGGTGGTGGAGAATCAAGGGAACATGCTTACTGTCAGCTGTGATATATTGCAATTTAAGTACGGTACATCTCCCTGGGCTTTCCTCAGCTTTAAAATACAAGTTTCTCTCTGAGTGCTTTATGTAGAAACTGAAACCTACTCAGCAAATGAATACCTCCCCCTACTCTCCCAAGACAAGAAGAAAAGCTTCAAACATCTGTATAGGTACAAAGAAACATGGAAATGGCAGTGTTGAACTCACAAGGGTATTATGAAGATAAATTCATTCATTTATTTGAGTGAGAAAGTATCACAGAAAAACATTAAAAAATGCAGCAGGGCTGAGGTTTTCTGTTACTGTTTCTTATGCAGTTTGTAAAAAGTAGCATCTCAAACCTCTAAGAGCTGTGAACATAAAAATTGAACATCTCTGTGAAAAATTTTCCTAAAGAACATGGGCATACTATATCTGAAGAACAAATTGACATTTACTATCTCAATCGGGTTAGCACACAAGTGGTAAAGCACACAACAGTATAAAATTGTAATAGTGATTGTTCAGGTCTCCAGTCTTCTATAAAAGTACAGGAAATACGCTGCTGTGTTAATGGTTTTGGAGTGCCAGCAGACATCCACAGGGAGACAGAAAGGGAAAACTACTAACTGTCGGTTTTATCGCAGGGGAGAAACAATAACTCTATACAATAAAAAATCAGAATCCAAATCTGTAATTAATGTGTTACAGATCCACCAAAAATTTACACGATTTTAGTAGCTTCAGCAGGATTTGCTTTTTAGTACCCATATTAAATTAAATCCAGCTTGCAAGAAAAAATAAAGTGCTCACAAAGAAACACTTAAATTTTTTCTATTGTTTTTGCTAGTTATAACTTACATGTATAATACCTGTGCAACATATACAGAAAGCATATATTTCAGTTTATATACACGTAAATACAAGCTCTAGCTGTTGTGGCTCAGGGCCAGACAGTGTGAGTTTTAGTGTGCTAGTAAGGACTAAGTGCACATGTTGTTAGGTATTCCTCAGACATCTTGAATTGTATCCTCTCCTGTTATGAACAGTGTGCATCAGGGAGTGCGCTGAAGTACTGAGTTAAGGCTGTACAGGGAACACTTTGGGCAATAAATAAAAGTACCATCCATTTAACGGGGTAGTCATGTAACAGTTAACTTAGAGCGTGTGCTCAGGGTACCTTTTTGTTTTGACACTGCCTGTGAAAAAATTCCTGTTTAATGCAACTGGAAAAATGCTTAGGTCCCAGCTGACAAAATACTGAGTTATACAAACTTATCTTTGATGTAAATGAGCTAATTTGATCTTTGTCTTTGCTGTTTCTTTTTATAAAGCAGATGTTTTGAGATGGAAATGTCTTGTTGTGACACAGATTGAAGTGTGCTTTTAACAGAACATAATTTCAAAACAAATACTCTTCCTTGGGGTTACTTCCTGATCAAATAGCTTAAAAATGACTTAATATTCTTTATGTTGAATACTTATTCATTGGTAAGATTGGAAGAAAAGGATCAGATCATGGAAATGGCAGTATTTTAATGAAAAAGTTTTTATTCTGAAAGTAGCAGAAGAGTTTGTCATCATTACCATCAACGAAGCAGAAACATTAATGTGCTTTCTTTTGGAAATAAATTTCACATACAGCATTACCATTTAGAATATGCACCTTCAGAAAGCACATACATATCAATTTCCCCAGAAATTTTGCAGCTTTCCAAGAACCACTCTGGGTATTTCAAAATTCCCTACTGATGCCACATTATCTTCCATCTGGTTGCTGCAACTTGTTGAAAAGCCTTCCTGGTTTTACATCATTTCTTCCTTCTGATGATGGTAGCTTAAGAAATGAGTTGTTATCCAAAGCTGTCATCCTGCTCTGTAACATGTGGGTCTCGCAGGTTACTGCTTAAGTGCTAATCTGATGAGTGCTAATAGACACATTTAGTTGTTTCAGTTGTGAATGCCGGCAAAGGGAGCAGTTGACTGGATCAGACTGGTGGTGGTATGCAGCTATACATCACAGGTCTGCCACACCAGTGCCTACAAAGTGTTGCCATTGCCCTTTCATACATTTTAAGAGGTGACCAAGGGGTTAGAACAATAAACTCTTACCACCAGAGACAAGATGAAGTAGTTACTGAAATTGCAAGCTCTCACTCCTTCCTCCCCCCATTTCTTCGTTCCCTGTGGCCATGTCATATTACATACCAGCATAGCAATTAGCAAGCTATCTTCGGAGTGAGAAACAATAACAGAAGCGAGAGGGGAATGGACAGGTGGTGTGTGAAAGCATGTGTGCTCAAGCCATTCATTTTCTTGAGTGCAATATTAATTTGTAAATGTTAAATAAAAGCCCAACCCTGCAGTATTTCCACAGACTGCCGGTACGGTCAAATGCTGATCAGCATTTAAAAGAACTCCCTGCCATCAGAGGCTCCAAATGTTGCACGTCTTTCTTTAGCCATTACAGTCTCTTTACCTTACCCTGCTGCCTCATAAACGGCTTAAGATGAAAGTGTTGGTCCTGTATTCCCAGCCTCCCTGTGTTGGCTCTGCCTTCATCCAGCTGCAGGGGATGGAAAGAACTTTCTTCTGCTGTGTTATGTTTTGACTGGATGAGCTCCTGCAACCAGCTGACTTCTTGATTAGTTTTGATGAGATGAAGTGTTTGGTAAGGTGTGCCTGCTGTCAGTGGGGAAAGCAGTGCTGCAGCTTTCTTGATTTAGCATGGTTCAAGCTGGACCATGTCTGTGAATGCACAGCCCCAGAGCAGATGGAAGGTACGCACTCACGGTTTCCTTGTGGCTGTAGCCAGCAGTTGGATCATCTTGTAATGGTAGAGGTATATACAGTTCAGAATGTAAAACAGCAAACAAGGCTGTCTCTTGAATATTCAAGAGGCAAATTTTGTTTGTCTTCAAAGAGCCATAACAAAATACAAGCAAGAAAACACGTTTTCATCTTTCCCCATGTTTCCTGAACAGTGACATCTCCTGATGAGCGTTTTAGGTCTCATTTAAAAGCTCAGGTGGGATACTTGTGTAGCAACTCCACCTCACTAAACCAACTCTAAGAACAGATCTTTTAGCTCTGTTGTCAGACCTGCCTTCGAAGGTGCTCAACAGGATAGCGTGTAAAACAGAAGGACCTGCTAGCTTTTGACAGCTGGCTCAGCTCAGGGGTGAAAACCGGGACAGAGCAGCCCCAAGAACTCAGGCTATATGAACTCACAGTATAAACACGAGACCAGCTAAACCCTCCAGCATTATCTTATCTCTTTGAGAGCAATGTTATTGCTTTCCAGGGCACAGTCCATGTGGTCCCAAGCATCCGTATAATAGCTAATTGGATGAAAGATGTATTCTTTTCCACCACAGTATTCAGAGCATGATTGGCTTTCTTGTAAATCAACTATAGGGTAAAATACACGGTGCAGTTAACTCCTACATACCCAGCCACCTTTCCTGAACAGTGTTTTACTACTGATACATTTTTTAAAATTCCTCAAACTTCATATCAGATGAAACACTGTACAACAAAAAGGTTGTAATAAAGACCCATGATAGATTTTAGAGGATTACAGTGCAGGATTTATGAGCAGGTGATTTATATGACTTTATCACATTTGAGGTAGTAATTATGTTTGCCAATAAATTTCTCAGCCAAGGACCATTTCTCACTTTAATTTTCATTTTATAACAAGTGTTATTATAAATGGCAAAAAAATAAAAAGAAGGAGACTTATCAGGATAATCTAATCTAACATAAAATACAAACCTCCCCCATGAGAAAATTCTGATCAGATGACACACAAAGTCACTTTATCATTTGACAAAGTTGACAGATATAAAAACCTTAGTCTTTCTTTAAATGTCAAGAGCCAAAATGTCTTTATTATTGCTAGTGCTTCTAGGATTTGCAAGGGAATTACTAACACAAGAGAAATATTTCTTCCTCATGCTCTTCTTTTAATAAGGATTTGTCTGTCAGGAAATGGAAAAAAGTGAAGAAGAGAAAATTTGGCAGCTCTATATTTCTTGCCAGGATCCCATCTATATAACTATTCTGCCAGCATAATCTCAATCATAAAAATAGTTTAGATCTACATTTAAGGGGCTGGGCGAGTTTATATTTATTTGTGCCTGATACCCAGATGTGCAGCCATACAAAGAATGGTGAAGAAGCATCAGACAAGTCAAGTTTGAATGAGCAGCACAAGGCAGAGCATCTTTTAAGCCTGAGGTACACACTTTTCTTGTTATAGAACTATCTTTGGACTTCAGACAGGCCTTCAGGTGTGACATTGGAGAGTCATTGGAGTTGAATTATTCAGAAAGGAAGAAGAACATTTTGGGGAGCCTAAGCATTGTGTGCTATTATCTGAGAAAGCTATAATAAGAGAAAATAATGTTACTTATAAGCTGCTTTGAAAGAGAATTACCTTTTTAAAGAAAATTACATTGTGGGAGATTTGTAAAAACTACATCTGAAGTAGTTTGCCTCAGAATAAAATTTCAAAACCTACAAACCTTAAGCTTCAAGGCATATGGTCAGATGGGATTTCACTTCTATGTAGGTGCTGCATATATTGGTATGTCACGGGAAGCTTTGTTGCCTCAGGAGCAACTGCAACTGCCAGATGATCCGAGGTCCAAATTACCAACCTAATTACCTGTGCACCATCTCCTCCACAGAGACCACCCAGTCGTGAGGGAGTGATATGCACATTTATAACTCTGGCAGCTCTGCTCCCAGTTTGGTACAACTGCCCCGTGTCTTGGGGCTGGATGTCTAGAGCTTAGGACTGCAAGCATCCTCCAGCCATCTATTTCCATCAATCCTTTTATCCCTTCCTGCCCACCCACTTAAAGCTGCTTGGGATTTGTCTTTGTATTCCTTATAGAGAAATAATTTCTTCCTTTCTATCGTTTCAAATACTCTTCAGATATTATACTTCAGATAATAATGGTAGAAATGGACATACAGCTTTTAGGGCGTTTTAATATTAGTGTTTTGGCCATGAAACCTTTACCAAACTTTTATTTATGTTGTTCTTTTCCCTCCCCTTCCTTTTTCCAGTGAAAATAATGTGTAATGAGAAGATACTTGAAAATAAAACTTCCCAGAACAGAAAATGAAAAGATTTCTGTACCAATATGTTACAGTGAAAGACATTTTAAATAAATGTGAGGTATCACATTAAACTGGCAAATGAAAATAATTTTTTGTTTTTGAATTTTCAGAGTGGAAATGTTGCTGAAGTAAGTGTTCAGGAAGTTCAAATTTAGCTGGTCAAAATCTTTTGTCAATGTCTTTCTTTTCTGAAGAAAAGAAAAATTCTAATCACTATTGCTCATTTTACTTGTAAAATTATTGCTGATCTATTTGTCAACACTCAAAGTCAGCCTGGGATGCTTGCATGTTACCAACAGCAATGAAGTTGCCACAACTACAGTGGAATCCATCTCACTTTTCTGTATCTCTGCAGGTTTTAAATGCTTACAGGAGTTAAATTGAATTTTAATTAGTAAACAGCCTTTAAGTGAGACAGGTATGTTTCTACCCCAGCACCTTTGAGATACGCCATTAAGAATGCAGTACAACATCTTCCTGGGGATCTATGGGAGCTCTCGGGGGAGGAGGGAGGCAATGGGAAGGTCCCAAACCATGGGCAGATCAAACAGATAATTTAGGAATTTCCTGAGGGCATGATACTCTTCTGTTTGTGTATTTTTGAGAACAGTTTATATCAGTTTTCAGAGCAAGACTGGAAAAAGTTGCTTCATTTATTACTTTGGTAGTTCACTGGCTCCATGTTGTATAGCCATACTAAATTCTAAAGTTGTGTTATTTGATATGTAGTCTTAAATACGTTTGTATATATCACTTAAATTTGCAGTTTTGTTCCAGATCACAAAAAAGACACATGGAAATTGGAGCTTGATTTTCTAAAAGTATAGCAGAATAAAAATAACCTCAGTTACCCCAGTATATGTATTTTTCCTACAGTTTCCTACCCTTTTTGATTGTATTAGACCTAACTTTCCCCCTGGGCAGTGCTTCACTATGGGAAGTTAACAATGTGAAGAAGATTCCTCAGCTTTGAGGAATGATTTAATAATTTGGTTTGCTTTTTTAAAACTGAAACAAAATCTAAAAAAATGCTTTTATTTCAACAGTGTATTTTTTCCATAACATTTTAGGATATTTACACCTAATGTCATTATACATTGTAATTATGTAATTGCACATCTTAATTACACATTCTCATTATTTCATCATGCATGCTACAACAATTAAGTAATTAGATCTAATTGTATAAATTAGATCTAATTTTATAAATACATGACAATGGCATAAAAATGGCCTGAAAGAACAGGGAAGACTTCAATTAAAATGTAAGGAATGCTTTATGTGCCACAAGCCTGTGTAATCAGAGGACCATGCAGCACTGGACTGATCCTTTGCAGTGGTTATTAGTACTGTTTGAGAACTCCTATTTTTTCTTAAACTGAGAGTGCTGAGTGCTTGCAGAAGTTCTTGGCAATCATCTTCAGACATCGAATTATGAGTTTGCTTGCAACTTTGGGCCTGATGCTGAAATTCCACAGTGATTAAGTTTTGGTGCACTGGCATGTGCGTATTAAGTATGTACATAGTTTTTTACCATGTTGGTCTTCTAGGCTATGTAGGTCCTATGCATTTATTTATTTAATGTATACCTCACTTCCCTCAGACTTCAGTTTCCTGTTGGTGGCAGAAATTATAGGCTACAGACATCTCAAACCACTAAACTCACCAATATAAAGTCTTGAGCACTGCTGTGACTGTCCGGACTGCAGAACTAGTTGCTAGCCTGCTCCCTGGCACAGTTTTAACTTGTACCAAATAGCATACTCCCAGGTAATACCTGGGTACATATCAGGGGACAGCGCAGGTCAGGGGCTCTTTCCAAAGACAATACCAATGACACTACCCTGTTCTGAGTGCGTGAACAGAACATTTTGTCATCTGGACACAAGCTGTTCAGTCCCACTCACCAAAGACAATCAGGAATGGACCCAGCTTGTCCTGCTTAGATTTTTAGCACAGCTATAGCCATGGCGTCCACCTCATGAGCTAGTCCTGGCCTCTTATTAAGAACATGCTTTAAGATCCAATACTTCTGAGTTGGGTCTCATTTTGTGATGAGACTGTTCATGGCCATCACCTTATACTTCCATAAGAGCAGCATGTTTGTGAGGCCTCAGTACTCTGGCCGGACTGTTGGTTTTTGCCACACAGACCCTGGTAAATGCAAATATCATCTGAAACTTACAGCCTGTTGATGTTTTCTTTCTTTTATGGATCATTCTTGACAAAGAGTAAAAGCTTCTTTACTACAACTACATGTCTGAGCTCTTGACAGAGAATGGCCAACCTCACAAAAGTCTCTAGTTGGCCTAAGTGGCAGAGGCTGTACCCTGGCTGTGGTCTTGGTCAAGAGAGGGCAGTGCATATGGGCAAGCAACAGATGTGCAAGCAACAAGATGTCATAGTAAGACCAAGCCATTTCAAATTTATGGCCAACCTTTTTTTGTTTTCAGAAGACTCCCTCACCAAATTAAACTGATTTTTCTCACAAAATAGGAAGCAATTTCTGCAGCAAAATTTACCTTGTTGAAAAACTCGCACAATTTGAACAGCAAATATTTGTCTTGCTCTACTAAAATCACGTTATTTCATAAAGGTAAATTTAAAATAAAATATTAATTGATTTATTGTGACCGTACCGAGAATTCCCTTGCAAAAGCTTCTTGACCTTCAAGGCTTTCTTTCAGAAGCCAGCCAACAAATGAGATGTAGCAATGGCTTTAGAAAAAAAAAAACAAACCAAAAACAAACCAACCTAATTTTAGTTGCATCTTCTATTGGAGATTCACCAAAATGATTTGTTTAATTTCTCAAGGGAATATATAACTGCCCTTTGTAGCACAATGGAGAATGTCTTATCTGATAGAGCTTAGATTTACTTTGCTTCCTTTGTTTGCAACAGAAATTTTGCACTGGTTAAGAAATTAGGAGATAAATTTTTCCCATAATAAATGCTTTCATTTTTCCTCATAAGGCTTCCCTAGGAAATCTGCAAATAACCTAGTCTTTCACTTTTTTACCTAACCATGTATCTCATACTGTTAAACAAAAAAAAAATTGGAGAAGAAATGTATTTATTTTTACTCTTTTTTAATCATACCTGTTATAACATTTGTTCCCATTCTTCCTTTTGTGCACTTGCAAGAATGAAAATGATTAGTTCTTACGTTGCTCCCCATTCCTCTGTCTGGAATGAAAGTATGTCAAATATATCTCTGCTGTAAGTCTATTGGAGATAATGGAGTTGCAAAGGGTTTGACTGTTACTCATTGTGTGTAACCTGTAACCTCATTTTCAGCAGGATAGGAGTAGAGGTTCTCTGTGCTTTTATTTAGAGCTGCAGCTTCCATTAAATTTAATTACTTCTCCCTGTGGCTGTAAATAGAAGGTGTCTCTTATTAAATTTAATTCCTTTTCCTGGCAGCTTGCGTGATAAAGGTGTGGTTACTAAATAAGAGTGTCTCCTAAATGCAAGGAGATTGAATCAAGGATATATAGAATATTTCAGTTTTATGCTGAAACTGATAAACCTTACAGAAATAAAAATCACAACTGTTATAAAATACACCAAAATTCCCTGATTAAAAAAAGGAATTATCTTCTAGAACTAAGCCGCAAATGCAGAAAAGCCAAGCATAGGAAAATAAACTAGAGGTGCACAATGAATAAAATTATTTATTTTGATTAAGAATGTTAAATTAGGCCTGATTTGGGTGCCTGTTTTTCTGATAGGTACAAAGGTAAGGAAATGATTAAAAAAAGCATACGTTTTTTCTGCTATAAACTTTCTTGACCAAATAATGTAAGGATGAATCTGTAAATGCCTGGAGGTTTGTTCTTTTGAGGTACTGCCATTGCATCATGCACTGCAAAGAATGGAGTAAGTTTTCTATGTTGACAATGATCTTTTTTGTTTTTTACTATCCTTTTATTGTCTTTCTTCCACTATTGTATTTCTCATCAGTTTAGTGTTTGAAATTGACCCCTTCCCTAGTTGACATAACACGTAAGATGATATGAAGGTTTCAGTGAAGTTTTCATTAGTCCCTTGGGGAGAAAAAACCCAAAACCCTAGAGGTGTGCTGTGCTGTACTCACCTTTGTCACTCATAATCCTCCTGTTCATCCACTGCACATTTTTATCATTGTACTTTCTGCGCAGATACAAATATACATATTTGTGAAGTATTCATCACCATGGTATCCAAGCGCACTTCAGTTTATTAAAAGGATTACATGACGTGATTGCTTCTAATAGCAGGTGATTGGACACAATGACGCAGGTTCCTTCTAGTCTCATGTTTCTATAAAGTAAATTAATACCAGGAAACATTTCCGTAAAAATAGGTACCATTTGGAAGATCACTGTATAGCATTTAAAATGGTACCAGTTTTGTTGCAGAGTACATCATGAAATGTTCAAGGACTCTGCCTTCCCGCTTCCAGGTGGACTCTCCTTAGCTGCAGTTAGGAAAGTCAATCTAAAGCAACAAAGCAAACCAAAGAAAGGCTGAGCTTTATCCTCTGCAGCCCTGCTTGACACTTTGAATCCCAGCTGTCTTGTCCTGGCTAGGTAGCCCCAAAGTGGGGGAAAATGAAGTGCTAAAGTATTTTTTCTGGACTATTTTGCCTGTCACATTGGGAGTCTAAAGACTGGGCCTCTCTGAGAAGCCACTGTGAGCAGCCTGGAAGCATGCACTCAGGGGGGAAGTCTTGTAAAAGCAGGGTGATGACTAGTGAAATTTATTTTAGTGGCAGGTTTTTATTCAGAATGACTTGGACTACTTCTACAGGGCACTGACAGACAGAAGGGAGAGTGGGCATGGTTATCTGGGCAGGAGAGTAGAAGTTCATCCTCTGAGCTGGGCAGAAGGGGTCTGTCCCAATTCTTGTTGGTTATTAGCCGCGCTAATGCAGCTTTACATTGGGGCTTTCTGAGTCCTGCTGGCATGTTTATTAGCTGTGTGCCATGATTATGTGGTTTGTATGGACACATCTGCCCGGCTCAGTGCACTGGCAGAAGAGTCTCTGTCTGAACCTGTCCCTGTAGGCAAGCTCCTGCAGAGGACAGGGTTGGTGTCGGTAGCCCAGATTAGATGTCCAAAATGAGCATAGTAGAAAGTAGTGTAACATTCTATTTTAACATATACCAAGTGTAATCAGTTACACTTCTCTGAGTAGAACACTGTAAGTTTATATGCTAAAATTAAAAAAAAAAACCGTTGCATATAGACTATGCTGCATATGACTAACTTTGTGTGGAGTATGCACTTGTTCTACATCTGGCTTAGCTGAATGCCTCTGAAATGACTTCACAAGGAAGGCTGATAGACTATAAGTATCTATGAATTAGTCTTTTTTATTTTTTTGCATTTTTCACTGTTTGAGATGAAAAGTGTTCCCATGTTTTTAAAGATCAAAGGCTATGTTTTTAGCAAGTCATTCTGGATCGGTATTGTAGAATAAACTTTTTTGTTTTCCAGTGCGTTCATTTCCATTCATGGGCCAGGCACCTAAGAGATTTGAATTTGTAAGGGTTTTTTTTTTACCAAGTAGCCAGTGACAACAGAATTATAGTTTTGCTGATCCAAATAGACTGTTATTGCACCAAACTTAAAATACTAAATTGTTATAACCATTCTAAGAGCGGGACTCTCTGTGTATTGTGACACAAGGCTTATATTATTATACTCGTCATGCACTTTTTAAAAAAATTGGTAAATGGTGAGTCAAACAAAAATATGTCAAGTAATACAATTATTATAATTATTGGTGTTTTCACTGTTTTTTAAAAATTACTGCCTCATTTCCAGCCTTGTGAAATTTAGGTTCATAACATCAAACAGTAGGAACAGATTCTTATCGTGACATTTAAGCTGAACAGCATTATACATGTTGCATGCATCTCCTTGTATGGTGCATCAGTGCAGGGACTGGGCTGCGTAAAGTATAGCAAATGCAAACAACCCTTTTTCTGAGACTTCAGCTTTGTTCATTTTCAAACACAGCTCTGGTGGAACCAGCAGGAGATGCTAAAACCTAAGAAAATTTAAGTATCCCCAGTCTCTGGCCATATTTCTTTAATGGTGTAAGATTTTTTTAATGGTGTAAGATAAGTGACTTGAAAAATAAAGCCTTGAAGGGCTTGTGTATACTAGGAACATTTCAGCTTAGATACTGTGCCCAAGTTAGCTTTAGATCTAGCTGGCTTAGGTATGGCAAGTAATGAAGCTGCCTTGGCATGTGTTTGCTAAGCAGGCAATCTTCAATCTGCTGAAATGGACAGTGCAGCTATTTCATTCGTGATCCAACCAGTTAGTCAAGAACACCATTTCTAGCCAAGTATGCTTTTATGGAAGACTGTTACCTTCACAGGCTCATGCACTGTCTTTTAAATACTGTGATCAGGATTCAGACCAAGATTATCCTACCAAGACAAAAGAATTGGCTAGCTGTATTCCCACTAGAACCTGTGAGGAGAGGAGTTTTTTCTATCGGAACATTTTTCAGTTACATATTTCTGTAAGACTTCAGAAGTTTAAAGACATTTTAAAGTGGGAAAACTTACACCTAATCACTTAAAGTCATCTTGCTGTAAACAAAAACATAGCCCTAAATATTTATTGAGCTGTGGGTGTGGGCAGTAATTTTTTGGCTGTTAATTTGTTAGACCATTATGGATATGATATGATCACTAGTTTACTAACAGATGGACATCCTTTTAAAGCCAAGCTGTTACATATTTTTACCATTTTAGTTTGGATGGAAACCAGCTTTTTACCTTATGTTGTGCTTTTTATTTCTTATGTCAGAGGACAAAATCAGTTCCAAAATGTGCTTTTAAAAATAAGGAACGTTTTTGTAATCCATGTGCACTTCTTCACCAGACCAATACTTGCCTTGGATATTCCGCTGCTAAAAGAATATTTCTGTCTGACCTCAGGGCCTCGTTTCCTGCCCCATACTCTACCTAAATCAATGCAACGCTGTTCAGCTGATTAAAGTCCAGGTACAGCAGACTTAGGAGATGTCATGGCAGATGTCAGGCCTAGGGATATTTTGTCAGTCTATTCTCTTTGTTCAAGTATTCCACCGTTTGTTGATTTTTCCATCTGTCATGATTTGCCTGGTGAATCCCTTTGTTTTTGTTGACTGTGTGGTGGACCCTGCTGCCTATATTTGATTCATAGCTACTGACCAAAATCTGAGCCAACACCCAACGCCATTGTTATCACAACTGTAAATGTAAATTAAAAATTTCAGGAATATACAGTGTACTGTAGACATCTATGGCAGTATATGTATTGATGGACATTTTCACTGGTTTCTTAGTCAAAGAATTGCACCTTTGAATATGATACAACACACTACTCAGCATATTTTAAAATGAAGAGTATTGCGGGTTTATATGCAACTTCTTTATTTATTCCAAGGGCTGATGCTGAAGACTCCTTATTGCACAACCTTTCTCTGAAAATTTCAAACAAAAGAGTATCAACAGAGTCATAGGTAACTGATAAAGAATGGGTTTAGACCTTCTCTTCATTTTCCTTAGTCCAAAAAGCAAAATCTACAGTTTTTACTCAAAAGGAAGAAATTTATTGAAAGAGGAAAGCAGTCTGGTTAAAGAAACTAAGATAGGTTTAAGACTGTGATCCTTATGAAAGGGAAAAAACCCCAGGAAAACAAAAAACAGTCTGATGTAATTAAATTGAGAGAATTAGGTGAGACCTCGGAGGCAAATCTTACATAAAAATATAAGGAAAAGCTTTTAACTTCCCAAAAGTACGGTAGTAGTTGCAGAAAATGAAGTAAGAAGAGTTAGAAGAGAGTGAATTGGCAAAATCATGAACTTATTACTGACATCAAAGGATAAAAGGTATGTGAAAAGTATAAACTAATTCAAATTATTAAGGATGTATATAAGGAAATTATAAGAGAATGTCAAAAAACCATACAGGACAACTAGCAGGAGACATCAAGAGTAAAAGAAATAGTTATGTAACTATTACTAGCAAAAGGAATTTTGAGGAAAATCTGTTCCTTTTCACTGATGACCAGTGATGCTGAAAAATAGCAGTGTTTAATGATTGCTTTTTGTATCGGTTTTCATAAAAAGAAATGAAAATTTCAGTTATGAAAAGCTGCTTAATACAAATGTTACCACAAAGAGCTGAAAGAACTCAGGCAAGAACACAGTCCAGTGTGGATAGATGAAGTGGATATTTTCTTATCAAATCCTCACAAGTTTCTTCATAGGCTAGTTACAAAAAGAATAATGGTTCTTATTGGTTATTTTGTGAAGAATACCTGGCAGAAAACTGAACAAGTGTAACGTTATCTTTTGAAAAGGAAAGAGACAAGGCATCATAGATCAGCTAGCTAAACTTCAGTTTCTAGAAAAAAACTTTGGAACAAATAGCCAAGCAAGCTTTTGGAAGCACTAGGAAGGTAATAAGAAAATTAATAGCAATTTACACTTTTCAAAAATGAATCGAACCAACCTAGCTTACTTTCCTTTTGTAGCAGGATAACAGACCTTATGGACTTTTACTCCTAAGATTGTCACCTAGGATTGAATAAGGATTTTGTGCAATAAGATAAATTGAAAAGTTGAGCTAGTCACACTAGTCATGACTGTCAACCTGCCCAGCTTCCCAACCGTTGAAAATTCCTGTCTTCATTATAGTGCTGCTTTTCATGGTGTCTCATTGATGTGAGTTCCCTTCCAAGGTTACAGAAAATGGAGTTTTAAAACCAAATCCATTCTTTAACAGATATTCTAGCCAACCACCAGGTAAGTGCTGTAAATTAAAGAACCTTTCAAAAATGTTTAAAGAAAATTGCAAGAGAATACAAAATAATTTTAAATCCTTTCCTCCATTGTAAAGCACAATGGAGACATTCTGACAGGTCTTTAAAATACTTGTTATTATATGAAATTTAAATGTGGAATAATGGTGCAAAAAGACTTAGGTTATTTCTGGTTTCTCCACTTGAGCCTGGTTTAATTGGGCAACTGAAGGGGAGGAACAAGGGCCAGCTGACCCCAAAGGATGGAATCTGGGACTGAGCAGGGGGATAACACAGCTGGTGCGGCAGGGGCCCTGCCAGCCAGGACCCAGACCCGTGCAAGGAAGGACAGTAGAGCAGAACTAGAGACCATGGCCACATTTGGCCATGAGCTCAGATAAGCAGGCAGTTTCATGGTGATGAGGAAAATCAAGTTGGCAAATCAGACTACAGGTCCAGATCAGGCACGGTGAGGATAACCAGGGTCAGACACAGCTCTGTGATCACTAAGGCCATTAAAGCTTATTAGTGCCCTCAGGGCACTTCAGCCAGACCTCGCTGTTCCAGAACGATTGTGCAGGCTTTATGTAAGCGAAGGTGTGCAAAGTCTGCTGACAGAAATGCCTTTGTCTATGTGTACTTTTATATAAAACTTCAAGCCATTTTCTAAAGGGCTTAAGATTTCTTTTTATTTCTCACCTTATCTGTCATGCTGTTACAACATTTCTATGCTGTGATTAGAGTTATAGCCAACAGTGACTGGTGAAAATGAAAATATTCAAGAATTCAGACTTAATTTTCATAATTTTCCAAGGATCAGCAGTTTGTCTGAAGCTGTTATGGATGGTTTACTACTGCTTTCCATCTACTGTAGTTGGCTCATCAGTATTTGGTATCCTTTAAATTGACTTTGCACTGGCATAAGCCAGAAGAGTTTGCACCTTCAGTGCTGATATAGCAGGAAGGATTAAGCTCTTCTACTAAATATATGCCTACTGTAACCATGCATCTGACATTTGGGGTAACAGCAAGTAATATCTTTTGAGCCTGCAAATCTCATCAAACAGCTGGGACACCTGCTCCCAGGCACAAAGTTTCTCAATGTTTATTTTAACACTTCCAGTTTTCCTCTGCACAAAAATTCTCTGATCAAAGACTCAAAAGGTGTATACAGAGAGTATCAAAACAATACAGACCATATCAAGGTCTTACTGGATTAAAAATGAAAAATCCAGGCAAAAGTTTCTGGTCTAAGTTTGCAAATGGACTGTAATGCATATTGGCAAAATGAGAAAGTTCAATTTACGTAAGAACATGTGAGTTGTTTTTGTAAATGAATTCATCCTTCGTTACAGCCACTAAAGGGGGCAAAGAACTTTAAGATGAAGGGAATAAACTAATCATTTAAATAGTTCTTTCTTATACTAAGCTGTATATGCTTTGTCATTTGTAACAGGTACTTCCATTTTTACAGGAATCTCCACTGCTGGATGATGTTAGGAAAGTACCCTCAAGGCATCTTGCTGGTCAGCAAAACAAATGATGAGTTTTGCCTTAAAATCCTCAAAAACTTTTCCCTCATTGTTGCCAGCTAATAGTTATTCCACACAAAAATCCTTTCATAACCACTATATAGAATTTATCATAGAATCACACAATAGTTTAGGTTGGAAGGGACCTTTAAAGGTCATCTACACCAACCCCTCTGCAATGAGCAGGGACATCTTCAATTACATCAGGTTGCTCAGAGCCCCATTGAACATGACCTTGAATGTTTCCAGGGATGGGGCATCTACTGCCTCTCTGGGCAACCTGTTCCAGTGTTTCACCACTCTCATTGCAAAAAATGTCTTCCTTATATCTAGTCTAAATCTCCCCTCTTTTAGTTTAAAGCCATTATCCTTTGTCCTATCACAACAGGCCCTGCTAAAAAGTTTGTCCCCATCTTTTCTGTAGGCCCTCTTTAAGTACCGAAAGGCCGCAATTAGGTCTCCCTGGGGCCTTCTCTTTTCTAGGCTGAACAACGCCAACTCTCTCAGCTTGTCCTCATAGCAGAGGTGCTCCAGCCTTCTGATCATTTTCGTGGCCCTCCTCTGGACCTGCTCCAACAGGTCCATGTCTTTCCTGTGCTGAGGGCTCCAGAGCTGGACACGGTACTCCAGGTGGGGTCTCATGAGAGTGGAGTAGAGGGGTAAAATCACCTTCCTCGACCTGCTGCCCATGCTTTTTTTGATGCAATGCAGGATGTGGTTGGCTGAGGCAAAAGAAGACTGAGACAAAAAAATTGTTGAGTACCTCAGCCTTCTCCTTGTCCTTTATTACCAGTTTGCCAGTCTTGATCATCTTGGGAGTACCCCTTCTTTGACCTTCCTTTTCTGGCTGACATACCTATAGAAACCCTTACTATTATTATTTGTGTTCCTTGCCAAGTTCAGCTCCAGTTGCACCTTGGCCTTCCTGGCCCCATCCCTATATAACTGGGCAGTGTCCCTATACTCTTCCCAGGATACCTGGCCCAGCTTCCATTGCCTGTGCATTTCCTTCTTGCCCTTTAATTTGACCAGCAGGTGTCAACTCAGCCATGTTGGTCTCTTGTCTTCCTTTCCTGATTTCTTACAGCTGGGGATCAAGAGCTCTTGCACTCTATGGAAAGTGTCCTTAAATATCTGCCCTTGCCCCTGAGGGCAGTTTCCCAGGGGGTCCTATTGACGAACTCCCTGAAGAGCTGGAATTTTTCTTCCCTAAAATTCAGGGTCCTGACTTTACTCTTCACCTGACCCATAGCCCTCAGGGCTGTGAATTCTACCAGTGCATGGTCACTGCAGCCCAGGCTGCCTCCAATCTTGATGTCACTGATTAGCTCACTTGCGTTGATGACCAACCAGTCCAGTATCGCATACCCTCTGGTGCGGCTGTCTATTACCTGGCTTAAGGAGTTATGCTCAATGCACTCCAGGAGTCTCCTGGATTGCCTACAGCTCACCGCGCTATTTTTCCAGCAGATGTCGGGGTGGTTAAGTCCCCCGGCAGGACAAGAGCCTGTGAGCGCGATGCCCCCTGCAGGTGGAGTAAGAAGCCTTCATCAATAGGCTCCCCCTGATCAGGCAGCCTGTAGTAGACACCAACCACAAGGTCCCCTTTGTTGCCTTGGTCTCTAATTCTTACCCATAAGCTTTCAACCTGGCTGTTCTTCAGAGACAGCTTTTCACACTCTCTTTCTTGATGTAGAGGGCAATTCCTCTGCCTGTTCTTCCTCACCTGTCCCTTCTGAACAGCCTGCAGCCATTGATGGCCACATTTAGCTCTTGGTAGTCCTTCTGTAGGCAGATAGAATTAAACAGGTCAGTTTGCAAGTCCCTAATTTTCTAGGCTAGTGGTTGCTGTCTCTCAGGGCAGAAATATTTGATTTAGAAGTCTTTTAAGAAACTGTTTGTTTTTCAATTGGCAAAAATGTGCCATAACTCAGTCTCACAGCATCTATGTTTCACACTTGTATTACCAGTTCTGTCTTGCACCAGTATTTAGTAGCTAAACTAATAGATTTATCAAGGTTCACTACTAAAAGGACTCAAAAGCCTTCACTGACCATTACGAGCAGTGTAATCTCTTAAGCAGAGTGAGCTCTACTGTTGTCACGGTATCCTGGAAAATGCATTATTTATAATTATTGCTTTGAGTTCTAGTTTAGTATGCTATCTTGTGTACGCTTATTTGGTTTCTGACTCCTTAAAATTACAAATATATATTTTATACAAGATACATATATACAGTAAGTAATCTGCAAGACTTTGTAAGTGCTTACTTATGAATTTGTTAGAAACTTTTCAGTGAAACATTTTTAAGCAATTTGGAGTCTGAAACTGACATTCAGAATTACCTTAACTGAACTACATGTATTTGAGGAAAAATGCTGCTTAATTGGAACAAGTACTAAGTACTATTTAAAGGAAAGGTTTATCAAATGGACAAATACAGGCTAGGAAAAGCAGTAAGGTTTCTAGAGAAGGTTAGTGATGCGCAAGATTGAACTCAAGTTAATTGCTATTGCAAAAAAAAGAAGAGCCCCACAATACTGCAGGTCTAGTGAGCGGCATACTTGAACACTCCTTCCAAGTGAAATTCAATGGGCTTGTAATGTTGTCCCTAGTGTTTGACCTTATAATCGAGAAGACATCTTCAACACCTTTTTTCACAGTCTCTACAGATACTTGAATCTTTTTGTGGTGTTTCATAAATGTATTTTTTAGCATGGTATATGAAGAAACATATAAAGGAGCAGAATGAAGGTTTCAGCAGTTTTTATCATATTTTTGCTTTCTTGAAGAAAAAACACAGGAGTTGATATTGCTTTACAAAAAAGTCAATGACCTCCCTTGTTCTAGTTCATCCTTTCACTGGAATTTGTGGGAAGTCTGTCTGTTAGAATATCGGTGTTTCTTCCACTTTGCTAGGCTCTTAGTGCAGGCAGCTCAGTCCTTTATGGTTTTAGTGACTGAAAACAGGTGAAAGAGAACAGCTGGCTCTGCCCTTGTGTTATTCTCCAAACTCTTTATCAGATATCACTTGGATCAGTTTCCCTAAGGTCACACCAAACATAGCCAGGTAACATGGTTGTGTGGGTGACCACATCTTTCAGAGATTTGTTTTTGATGGTAATTGGCTTGTTGCCTATGCTAAATATTTTTTGATGGTGGAGTGCTTAAGTAAACAACCCTCTTCTGTTCTTGTCTACTACTTTTGAATAGTGTGCAACATGGAAAATAAAAAATACACAGGCAAAGGCAAGTCATCGAATAAAACTGCGTTCCGATATAGGCATATTCAGCGATCATAAATTTACAGAGAATTCATGAATTGTACAGACAGGTTCTCTAAATAATCAGTTATCTGTTAATTAGGAAGAATTAGAGTCTTTGAACTGTGGACAGATGCATGCAATTAGAAACAGGACCACATTATTTTCAATAAAGGAATGCAAATCAACAGCAAGGGAACAGGTGCATAAATGTCATGGACCATTAAAACTTATCACAGGTGCATTATGAAGCATGTGGAGAAGCAAGTCAAGTTCATTCACCAAAGACTGCAATCAGTTTGCTATTATTTAGTATGGAATATGGCAATACTTTTGCAAAATAGCTTCGCCTCAAGTAATGCTTTTACTGCTGGATATGCATGAAATTTTCTCCTTAATAATATTAATATTTCAATTTGATCAGGATTTTTTACTCCAGCTGTGCTCTATATTAACATGTACTACATACATAGCTTGAGACTATGAGATATCAGTTAATATCTAACCAACAGGTCTTACTTATCTTTAGAGATGTATCTCTGAACCTGGCCATAGCTTCCTATATGGTAACTGACACTCAGACATAATTCTTCCAGCTCTTTTGGATGCTAGTGGATAGTTTCCCAGCAGCTCAGTTTGGTTCAAAGGGTAGGATGCGAAATGTCAGCCCCTTGTTTGGCAGTGTCTGAGAATAAAGAGCAAGACGCGTCTCCTGTATGGCCTGCTAAATGAGGGCCAGCAGACACAGCAGAAATTTTATTGGTTGTAACAGCAAACATACATGTCCTTGCTGCTCTTTGAGTACCCATACAGAAATACGGTGCTAAAGTAGAAACACTTAGTAAAAAACAATTTATAATTTTATTTAAATGTGACTCTAGGAATCCTAGCCATTAGTATTTTGAGTGCTTTTTCTACAAAATAGCTTGGCCTAATTCCTTCTTGCTTCAAATTGGCATAATTCCACAGGCAACAAAGAGCTGGATTAACGTTAGCAGCAATGAAGATCAGCTGCAGACTTGCAGCAGTACAACCCAACATAAGTCTGGAGATGAAGTACCCAGTGTAAATATCTGTCATGTAATTAGACAATCTGCATTTTTTTAAACTATTGCTGGCTCACTAGAAGCTCATTTGTATATTCATAATTACTTCATAGTGACTATCATTACCGTATTTTTTGACATAAAGGAGATATTGATGATTGATATAAGCAGCCAATGAGTATGAACATGCTCTGGGATATATGTATTTCCTCTAGATGCCTTTTTTTTTAAAGATACCTTCTCATAAAGAGGAAAAGGTTGCTTTCAGGAAACAAATAAATGATGAAGAAAATCAAGCTGAAGGTTAGCAATTTTTGTGGATCTCTAAAACTGGAATTTCAAAATGCAGTCTTGCTTGAGGAGCAATACAATAAGCATGGTGGAAGGTGGTTCTATATTAATTGGCACATGATATTAACAGTATCATAGTTTGTTTTTTTTACATGGTGTCTAACCATAGTGATTGTGTATCTCTAAAGTCAAGGAGTAAACATGTAAATATATTCTATTCCACTCAAAAGAAAAATACATTTTTATTCTGACAGAAAATGCCAAATTAATGACGAAGGAAAGCAAGAACAATTTTAGTCAGAAATGTTCCACTGAAAACTTTCTTTAACAAGAGGTATTTGTGCTGTCAAATACATTAGCTCCCTACTTGGCTCTTGGCCCAAGTTCCTTCCCTGAGATCATCCACACTGTGGCTGTGGTGCTTCACTCCTGAGATCTCTAGCTCTAAATCAACCAATTGTTCTCAGAGAAACTCAAGCGTGCTTCTGGGGATTGTCCGTTCCAGGGACTGCTCCTGCTAGGCAGCATGGAAAAGCCTGCGTTGGGCTTGGGTCCCTATACATTCCCATGGCCCCATCTCCCTGAGCTTTGTGCTCTGATACACCCAAATGCACATTCATTGCCAGCCTTAGGTCAGGCAGCTTCTGCCTTCAGCATGGCATTATAAAAACCTTTCCCTGGTAGGTGTTGGCACAGACTTAGGTAGGAATTTTAGGCTATTGAGCAAGTACCTGGGAAGTGGCTGAACAAGAGCTGTCGTGAAGGTGGAAATTACTGCACCCTGGTTGAAACGTGGTTGATTATTTTGGCTGTTATTTTGAAGTACGTATTGATTTTTTTTTTTTTGATGGAAGCAGATAATTTTCATAACATTTCATAGAAAAACAAATTTTGTCCTGGTTTGTAGCTGTAGGTCTTTAACTAATAATTCAGGAAAATTACATTTTCTGAGTAAGTTTTTATGTTAACAGTCATTATGGCTCTTTCTAGAAACAAGTTCCATATTCTTCAGTGCTTTTTTCTGACACATTTGAATTGACTGTTCTGTTGCTCCAGTTAAATGTAACTGTCAGAGGTTGTGATCATTGCGTCTGCTTGTCATTAACTGCATTAACATAGCATTCCAGATCGCTCAAGATCGTAGTTATACTGATGGTTTTAGAGAATGTGGCAAACATCAAATCTCTGAATCTAGCCCCTACAGAATGTGAACAGAATAGAGAACACTGTGATGACGCACTACTGTTGCCTCTGCTGAGTAGATAGACTACTGCTCTGAACTGCTAGTGACATTTTATTTTATATATATATGTATAATTTTAAATTTATTTAAAGGGCAGTAGCTTCATACTTAAAATGTTGAGAGTTATAGATCTAAGGCCCTGGTCATAAGCATACGCAGCATGTCAGTGAGATTTATTTCCAGCAAAAGGGAATAGTAAAGGGTTTTGTTCATGATCATGGCTAACCAGCTATTCAGAAACCTGGGGCTGTGAGCTGTGGACACAAAGGCTGCAGTCTGTCTTAATGATTGGAGAATGGACACCCTCGCTATAGTGGTTTGAAATTCCTTGAAGTGCTGCTCTCTCCTCAGCAGCATCACTTCAGACTTCGCAAGCGAAGTCTGCCTCAGCCAGCTACTCCTCATCCATATTCAGGCACTGAGAGCACTGTATTGTCCTGTGCTAAAAAATCAATACTGTGAATACTGTGTGTGCTGAGACTATTTGATCTCTATGGTTGTCATGGCTACACTTCAAGGTATTGATTCATCCACAGGCATCTCAGGGTTGGATGGTCCCTGTATTGAGGCAGAAATCTTTTGTCCTGTGAAATCTAAGCACGTTCTACAATGCACCCAGTTTCACATATACTTAGACCACCAAAGTGTTTTGGTTTTTTTCTCTTCTGGGGGTGAGGGTGGAAGGAGCAATTTCTCAAATACCTCCTGAAAATTCCAGCAGATTCTATTCCCAAAATTATTGCAGACATGATAAAACGTACAGTGAAAATTGTATAGATGAAATGAAGGACAGTCAAAATACTGCTGGTTTGCTTCAGTGAACACAGTGAATCATGCAGATAGGGTGTATCCTCAGTAGCTGTTCCTTGGATTCTTTTGTTCATGTATTGGATCTATTATGGTCAACTTAACAAAGGAAATCAATTGGAAAAGATTGTGATTGGAAAGGTTTGTAATTTACATTAGAGCTTTGTATTAGAAACTTCTGTTTCATGCTATTTATTCATACATTTTACTTTTTTATAAATGCATGTATGTATACATAGATGTATTTATAAAACAACAGGTCCCAAATTACCTATGCTATATATATCCTAATTTTAGCCAGTAGTCATGTCTCTCTTTTTAGATACCTTTTTACTTGCATTCACCACAATAACTGATCCATCTATGATTGTTACTGGCTTTGATCCCCTGGAACATGTGTAGCAATTTAGGTTGTAATGTCTTAGCCAATTTTACTGACAGGGAACCGATTAAAGTAATTGGTAAAGTACAATAAGAGTGTGGTTTGACTAAGACCAAAATGCAAGTCTTTGAGGTCCAAGGCTCTAGCCAGTAATCTAATCTCCCATTGTCTTAGATAAATTATATTTTTTTACATTAGCATTTCCAAAAGCAAATTGTTATTGGAAAAAGGGGAATCTTTAGTGGTAATTACTAAAAATGTGGAAGAAAGAGAGTCAAACTGCATCTTATGTTCATAATCCAGTGTTGGATTCAGGCAATATACAGTGTTGACTTGTGTGACAGTGTAGATCTTTCTGTAAAAAGACAGGGAGATGCGTAATGGGAAACAATGTTGGACAGCTTATAAATAGAAGAGCTGTGTTCTCGTTCGTGTGTTGTGCATTAAAAACACCAGGCTTCTCTCTCCCAGCAAGGATACAGATATACGTTTTGAAATTGTTGGCTTGGGTTTGGGTGAAAGGGTGTTCAGTGAAAGGATATGAATGTCTATGGAGACATGCGGTTTGAATTTGCACCATTAAGTTTATGACACATAAAGTCCATGTCATGTGCAGAAATAGCTTTCTCAGTTGAATTTGTCTGTTCATTCTGCCCACTGACTGGGTAGAAGTCAATGAAAAATCCTGAGGAATACAGGGATAGGAAAGCTAACAGTTGCCTCAGCCTGCTGCTCCCTTTCTGATCCCAGGTGAGCTTCTCTGAGGGACTGTACTGTCTTATGGACTCTTTTGACTCTGCCCTCCAGCTGGATCCCTCTCAAAGGTCTGTCTTTCCTGCACTAAGGCTTGTGCTGCTGAAAGTTAGGGATTTTTTTTGTCTTCAGGGGGAGGTGCTGAGGCCCCATTTTAATTTCTGTCTATAGAGATTTCTGGTATTAATAGCAGTAAACTTATCCAGTTGGTGTTGTCTCTGCTGAGAAGCAAGAAAAATACCTTCATAGGAAACCTACCAGGTTTCCTAAACTTTAAGCAATTCCAAAGAACTTTGGTTTGCATTTTTATGAGCCTATATTCTCTCCTGTTCCCTGATACATATGCTAGTTTTCCATCTGTGTTTTTGTTCTTTGAAATCATTGGTGCTGTATACATATCGGAGATGATTCTATACACGGAGGAAGCACTCTAAAAGATCTCTTTTTCTTTGGTTATCCTCTGTGGATATACATGTTGGGCTAATAAGAATGAGTGCTGAGCTTCATTTCTTTGTTGGATCTTAAGAAGATATTTCTGGAGAGAAAACTTCTGGAAACAGCCTTTGTGTTTCTACGTTCCAGGTGTCAGTACAGTCAGCAGATGGCCCTATTTAGGTCTTGAGCTCTGAGTATTATTTTGGTGTCCATAACAAAATATGTAATTCTAGCTGGTCCCAACTGAATGCTTGTCCCAAATTTCTGGTCAGTCACAGCCCAAGCCTGAGAACTCATAAGTGAACTGGAGGTATTTTTGCAGATTCAACGTGTGTTACAGTGTTCTGTCAAGAGCAACTTAACCTCCCTTTCTATACACAATTGACTTTCTCCTTCCCTCTCTGGAGTTTTCTGTACTTTCAGTATTATTTACTAATAGGGTGGATACTGTTTAGTTTCTTCAGTTTTGAGCTCCCTTCTTATCTGGGTTTTTCAAACTTCAGTCATTTTCTATGAGGCATATTCAGTGAGAAGATGAAAACCCAACACTTCTTATTGCCAGAGCTTTGTTCCTAATAGAAGACAGACAGCTTCCTGCAATTAATCTCATCCTGAATTGTGCTGTACTCTAAAATTACATGTTAAGATCTTGGTTAAGACATATGAAAGGCACAATGGGCATTTTAAGCTGAGTTTCAGAGCACAGACTCATACTAGGCATACTGTTCCCACTCTGGCAAAATACAGTATTCATGTGCTCCTGAATGTCACCTTTTAAAGAAACGGTTGTGGAATCAGAATCTGGAGAAATGCAGGGCCCTGAAGTTACTAACACTACTTCTCTGATCTTTTGTGGGCATTTCTCCAGCCTATGAGCAGAGCCAGTCAGAAGCATCTTACGATTCTGTCTGAGCTGATATACTATGTCTCTTAGTAGCGTGTATTGGCTTGGATTCAGTGCTGTGCCAATGTGACTACAGACCTGGCTCATGTCTGAGCTATCTAGAAAACAGAAAGAATGAGCTTCAATATACTTCTCAATGGTTTATAGACACCTTAAATATATTCACACAAGGTAACCGCATCTGTGAAATCTGACTCCTACATACTGACTGCTTTCTGTGGAGTCAAGAATTCATCCGAATCATATAAAGAAAGGATCAGGATCAAGTAATAAAATATTGTTTTTGGGAATAATCTTTTACTGTTATCAACACTATCATTTAGCTATGGACATGTATTTCCATCCATTGTTCTAAGGAAAGTAAAAATACAACATAGACAAACTTTAAAAAAAACATAAGAAAAAGATTTGACTGGTACTTTCCTGCAACTAGGTCCCAGAAATAGCCCTAAAATATTGCTTCTTCCACTTTTATTAAAAGTAGTTTAAAATAACACCAGAAAATGTTTTTAAACTAGCGAAAGTACAAAAAAAATGTGATATGCAGATTGGATGGCTTCAATCCGGTTACCTGTAATCAGTTTAAGAGAAAAAGGCAGAATTTCCACTGTAGTGTATCTGAAGTTGTGGAATTCTGTCAGTAATGATATTATATGTGATAAAAACACCTATGGAAAAGAAAACCTGAAGAGAAACATACAGAAAATAAAACTCCAGCTATTAGCTCTGCTCTGTTTCATTAAATTTTTGTTGTTTGGGAGAGAGGAACTTGGCCTTGACTTACTGTCTTGCATCAGTGACTGAATGAAATAATTCTTTTGCCTGACTGAGGTTAAAAATTGTATCAGTTCTCTTAAATTAAGAACATAAATTGTGAGGCTTTGTAGTGGTACACTCAGAGTCAATCCTAAGATGTCCCTTTCCAAGGTGTGTAGGTGGAATAGGGTGTCATGATGGTGATAAACTTTGGGGATAGGACACAGACGATGTCAGATGACAAAAGCAGCAGGGTGTCAGGGACTAAGGGGGGATGAGGTAGCACCGCTAACTGTGCTTCTGTTGATAACTTCACCCCAAACTCTGTATCTCTGTTCCTCTATTTGCAAAGTGGAAGAGTGATAGTGAAGCTCTATTTAAAATCATGGTGGAGTTACTGTGTCTGCTTTTCAAGAACAACGTCCAACAGGAAAAGCCCACTCCAGACTTTTTATTTATTTATTTATTTTTAATTTGAGAAATGTGCTATCAGGAGAAAGGAAAAATAGTTATACTTCAGATATTCATAATGCTCCATCTCTGGTTACTGCAGATAGGCTTCTAGAAAGCTTTCTAGGTGTTTAGAAAAAGCTGTAGTTCGTCTCTTTCTAGGATCCTGGGGTTAATAATTCATTTATGAACTATTCAAGGTCAGACTTTCAGCAATAATCTGCTTAGTAGATTTTCCTGTAGCTGATGTATTTTTAAACCCTGGGAAAAGAAGCTGTTGCAACCAGCTAGTGGCCATTTCTGCACAACTGTTATGGACTGCAATCTGTCTAGAGAATACTTTAACTGTATGTTCTTTCTTGATTCATATTTATCTCTGAGGGATTGATACCCCTAAACACATGTGTGCGTGCACACACATGCACACTCATAGAATCATAGACACTCCTCAAAATCCACAGTGGTTTTTAAAGTCTCAAGGAGAGATTTACCACAGATGTGAGGTAATTCAATCGTGAGGTTAAGAGAATAATCAGCTCCACTGAGAAAAAAATACAGCCTAAATCCTGCTATTGAAGGATTAGATACTTTTTTTAACCTTGTGACTGTTTAGGGGGAGTTGAACCAAATGTACACTGAGTGTCACTGGCAAATGTCATACCCAAGTGTAAAGAGCGAAGACTTCCCATCACCTCTTAGCTATGGTATAAAAGGTGTCATTATTTATTTAACCCTTCCATACCGTATCATGGCATGGATTCTAAAGCAGTTATATTTGAACCAACTTAAACCAGAACAATATAATTTGGTCTGATAGATGATGACAAAATGCAGTCTTCTCAGGAGATCCGCCAAAACTTGTATTTTGTGATAATCTACAGTTAAAACTCTTGCTAGCAGCAGCAGGCTCTGAGGAAGAGCACTTATCCAGGTCACTGTAGCTTAGTTCTTCAGTTTTCTTAACTGCAAAGAGAGATCTTAAAGTACAGTTCAAATAATTTACTACTGAAATATTTCTTTTGCAATAAACATTTGATTATGGAGGACTAACTAAGAGAGCATCTGTTAAATTGTTTTAAATAACTATATCACTTAATCGAAAATAGGTTCTTACGTCAAGTTGTTAAAGTTTCATTTTGGAGGGTTTCAGCATTTGCATCTGCTGAATGATTCATTTCCCTGACATTAGCTGAATATTAGGGGGGAAAACACAGTTCGACCTCGGGCGAGATGGCATGAGACGTGAGACTGTTTCAGGTTGAATTTTCCTTTTTAAATTTTTCATGAAATTCTCTCAGCAGGGCCACTGTTCATCTCTGAAAAGATTTTGAACCTAATAACTGAAACTGCTTCAGTCCAACCACCAGGAAAAAAAAAACACAGGGGAAAAAAAAAAGCCTTGCACTGAAAAACATGCATTTCATCAAAGCTCTCTTCCTGCTTTTACTGCACCATAATAACACCGAATAAGTTTAAGGGCCATCAATTGTAAAATTATCATTTTTCACCAAAGCAACATTATATTAAATGCTTAATTATTCATTACTAATGCTTGTCATGGTGAAAGATTGGTCCCAGCAATTTTTAAAGCACTAGGCCTGGCTTTTCTTCCTTGAAGGTTAATGGCTGAGCCCTTGGTTTCATTAGCTTCCCTAAACGTAGCACACCTCATATGTCACAGCCTAGCTTTTTGCTTGCTCTCGTCTCTCCCTTAGTGACTAAATAGTCACAATGTTAAATATTTGGTAAGGTCTGTTGCCTGGCTTTGTTATGGTGTTTGCATTCGGATAAATTGTTCACCCCGGCGGTAAAGATGAGTGGCAGGAAGAGTGAGGTTGGGGGCTTTGTAAGATACAATCATTCTTGGCTAGACTGAATCATTCCTGCTGGGGCATTTTTAAAATGGTGGCACTTAGCTTTAAATGGAACAAGACGCACTGAGATTATGAGCAAATTATGCGACCTGCAGAAAGCTATTTACTCATTTGAAATTACATGCATGAAATATTGATGGTGCATTAGTTACATGATGATGATAAAAGTGGACTGTATTCATTCTTGCTAGGTACAAGGCCACAGGATTACAGACTTAAGCTTTTTCTCTGTAAACCTCTGCATGTTTAAGTTTTGTATTCTGCAGGCCAATTTCAATATAACCAGTAAATATAGGGTGAAGGTTGTTTGGAGTTTTTCTGAACCTTAAGGACATCAAAAATCCCATGTAACAGAGAGCTCGTTCATTTCACTGACATGGAGAAGGGTTGTGTTTTTACTATGGCTAGAGGAAATTGCTCCACATGTTGTTTTCATACTGCTGTCCTTATGCACCCTTATAAGTACGGAGTTTTGAATACAGGATTGAGCACACTGTATTTTATGCACTTCTTTTTGCGCTCTTCTCCACCACGTTTAAAAGAACAAGGTGAGCCTGAGTGACTACACTGAGTAGAACATTTAAATGAAAGACTAAAGAACTAAAACAGTAACTAAAAATCCAGGAATGACAAAGCAGACCTAATGGTATTATTTCCATCAACTTTGCCATCACTCCTAGAGACATTTCCTTGCTAACCAATAGGCTAGAGATTAGTCTGTTTGATTTCTGAACCTACTAGAGCTTTCTGTTCAGTACTTGTTTTCTACCCTCTTCCCACTCCACTAAAGCTGAGTGGGTGACATCTTGTACATGGTGTTAATTACTGAACTTGATTCCTATAAATAAAGCCAGTACTGTATAAATAATGAATTTTGAACCTATCTATACATGTGTTAGTGTTCTATAAATATAAACGTGGTAATTTTCAGCAAAGCTATTCAGTGCACTTTAAAGGAGATAAATAATTAATATGAATTCCATTTAGTTATTAAAGAAGCACTGTCAAGATAAAATTCATTGGAGTTTTTAACAAAATTCCCTGATTGCTAATAGTCAGATTGATAAATGAAAACAGAATTATTTGAAATATCTAGTTCAGGCCTCGCCTTTGCTATGTCTATTAATATCCACCCTTTATAGACAATGATGGAAAAGGAATATCTGGTCAGAGAGCAGATGGAGGCCCAGAATTGCCATTTTTTTGATGCCTGTGTGTTTGTCACTCAACCTGGAAAGGAAAGTAACTGTATGTTTTTACTAGTTTCTAAGTTTCATTTGTGGTTAGGGCGCAGGATTATCTTTCCCTTGCTTTCCCCATTTTCTTCTCCTAAAAAATATGCTAAAAGTTTACAGTGGCTTAAAGGAAAGAAAATACACTTTTAATTAAGGATATAAATATGTTACAGTTATGACATTAGGGACCAGAATACTGTGGCACCCCTCTTTCAGTACCTATTGTAAGATCCCCCTTGGAGACAACCCCTCTAATCTTGACCCAGAAGCATTTGATAGGGTTTCCACAATTGCCGTAGTTGACTTCTATACATTCAAGGTTCTCCTTAACATAGAGGCGACTCCTCCTCCTCTTCTTCCCTGCCTGTCTTTAAGTAACAGCCGATAGCCATCCATCACGATCATCCAGTCATGTGAGTTGTCCCACCATGTTTCAGTTTTTCCTGTGATATTATAACTTCCTGAGTGGGCATGGAGCTCCAGTTCCTCCTGTTTGTTCCTCAGGCTGTGCACATTGATATACATACACTTGAGGTGGTTGGTCTTTCTGTTCACATCTTGGGAGGCAGCTAAGGAACGTTTGTCATTGCTCTGGTTGGCCTGGCTTATTCTCCAGTTGTTTGCAATGGCGTGAGTGTTGCCATTTTGGAACCTGCCCCCCAAGTCCTCCAGTTTAAAGCCCTCCTCACCAAGTTGGCCAGCCTGATGCCAAAGATTCCCTTGCCTCTTCTAGACAGGTGGATTCCATCCCTCCGTAGCAGGCTGTAGTCATCAAAGAATGTCCCATTGTCATGAAGGCCAAAACCCTCAGGATGGCATCAATCACAAAGTCAGAAACTGATTTGCATTATATGTCTATTTCTGGCACACCCTTTCCTCTTACTGGTAAAGAAAAGATAACTTGGGCACCAATACTTTTTGCTTGCACCCCTCATATGTTATTATACTCATATATTTATTATTCATATTGTGACAGCTAAGCAGAATCAAAATACAGAGGAAACCTTAGTCTCTTGTACACGTGCAGGCCAAAAAATGAAACCTCTCTCCTCACAGTGCACAAACATATTTACTTCTAAGCACTTGAAAATAAGGAATTTGGAAAAAAAATACTTAGGCTCTTTTTTGAGCTTTTACATTAAGCATAAAATATGTCCTTTCAGTGTGGCATGTTTTCTCCATCTGTGAAGGTTAGATCACATGACGTAGGAGTCAATAATCTTACAGCAGCATTGCCTACTGGCTTTGTTAGTCATTTAGCTCAAACATACATGAAGTACCAGTGGATCCCAGAGTTAGTCTGCACCTCTGAGATACCTGTGAGGGTTTAGGAGCTATCTAAGAATAAATTCAAGATTGTAGGGACTAGGAGGTAGGGACTGCATACTAGGACCATTATTCAGCTTATATTCAGAAATGCTTCTCATGCTCCTAATATTAGATGTTAGCTACTGGACAGGCTGCTAGGTTGTTCCTGCTGTACTCTCTGGATAACTTTGAGTGCAGGCTGAAAGAGCAGGTTCCGGTCCCAGAAGAATATAGGAGTATTTGCAGAGCTGCTCAGCTCAGCTGGAGTAATGTCACGGTGCAACTACACTGCTCTTGGTATGGAACCAACTGCAGCTGGTTGGCATATCTCTGTGTGGCATTGCATTACGTAGCGTAAGTGTGCCCCAAAGGAGGTAAGGGAGGGTCTTTTCCCTCTGGTATCATTTTGCTTCATTCAGGAGAGTGGGGCTAGGGTCAAATAGTACATTATGGCTGTGAAGATTAGGAACTCAGAATATTAAGTAAATGAACTTCATCTGCTATATTACCATCCATGCTTGATAAATATCTGGTAGTATACGTGAGGAAATACAAGTGTGCACATCATGAATCTCTGGAACTACTCCAGACATAATATTTTTCCTAGGAAATTCCTTCCCCAGCAGCTTTTTACCTCATGGGTGATCTACATTTTCTTTTTTCTTTTTTCTTTTTTCTTTTTTTTCCCGAATTGGCCTAATCTGTCCTTCTAGATAAAATTGAATAGCATATTTAATACTAATATCCAGCCTTGCTAAATATCATGTTCTGAATGTTTAATTATTTTGCATGTAGAACATAATTAGCCATTTGTTTCCTAAACAGTTTTCATTAGAGGTTCCAAATGAATAAGTAAATGGCATCCAAACACCATCCCAACACAATTATTCTCTCATAGGAACATTGTACCATGTAAACTAGTTTCACATTGGCACCAAAAAACCAAACTTATTCTATTGTGCTGAATTCATGTTCCTTTTTAAGGGTATATCTGCAGGTAGTCAGCACACTGCATTGAGTGTTTTGGAGAGTAAGGCAGTTACATGGATTCTTTTCCTGGTGAACATGCCCACCTCCACCTTTCTGTGTGCTTTCATCTTACCTGAGTGCATAGGCCAAGATTACAAGAAGAATTGAAGCATTGAAAATAATTCAATGTTTTCATAGAATATTACAAGTTTGCTTGCAAACATAATGGGGAAAATAGTAAATGGGAAGTGTCCCTCAGTCTGGTCGAGGTCAGTCTGTTGTCGACAAAGACCGTCCTTCTCAGAGCAACTCTCTTCTTGAAAACCTACATTAAGACCTCAGAAATGCTCAGTTACCTTCAAAGAAGGAAGGCAAAGGGAAGATTCAAGGAGTTGTTGATAAACTTTTGGAGGAATTTTTGAGAGAAAGTTTCTTCATTGGAAAATTCTGGTTTGTCAAAAGTGAAATTTTTTTCAGAGGTGCTACTTTTGAGAACATTATTTGGGAAGTGACTTTGAGGTCATGTTTGAAATTTCCCATCAGAGGAAAATAGATCAAATCCATTCGAAAGCCAAATTGTGGAGATAATGTACCTGAAAGAAACAGCTACATGCAGGATACTGATTGTGCATGATCTTTCAGCTTCTGAGAAGAAGGGAAGCACATGCAACTACTTGTGCTAGAAATCATAGAATCATAAAATCATAGAATAGTTTGGGTTGAAAGGGACCTTTAAAGGTCATCTAGTCCAATCCCCCTGCAATGAGCAGGGACATCTTCAACTAGATCCGGTTGTTCACATATATACCCACACATATCATCCCAGTGACATTTGGAAAGAGAGGAAGATAATATCCAAATGTTCAGGAAACAAATATGAATCCTGGATAAAGTTCTGCTTCTTTTATATCCTCTGAGAGAGAAATAAAAGCTGAGCAAAGCAAAATCTCCACTTCTGAGATTCTGTTGACTCTGGGAATTATTTGCTACAATGTGACATGTTTCTGTTAGAAAAGACTTTTACTTCACAGTGATCTCAGGCTTATTTAAAACTCATTCAGTCTAATGGAAATTAAGCGGCCACTGATTTCTGAGCTTTTTGGATCTGAACCCTTAGGGGGTAGAGAGATATTTGAAGAGAGGTTACAAAATGATGTTGTAGCACACAAGACACTTGGGGTTGGAGAGCTTTTACAATAAAGTTTCCTCTAGTCTCAGAAGTGAGTTTGATGTTGACATTGTACTGATGCTTATGAAACAATAGAGATGACATACCTAAAAATGGATGTTGGCTGCCTTCTCTTTCAAAGGCTGTTGCAGCACTGTAGTGGGAAACTAAGGCTCTCCTCTCAGCAAATTGGCAACAATATCTTTCTTACTCCAGTTATTTTCCAGAAACTCTAATGATGTAGCTGATGATCAATGATGTAACTTTTCATACCAAAATGTAATGAGTTCAGAGCATTACAAGCTCTCTAATGCTAAATGTCAACTTCCCAGATGTCTACTGGAAATATAACACAGCAGAGAGAGAACAGTCCTGGAGGTTCCTGGAGTGCGTGGAAGACAACTTCCTAACCCAGCTGGTGAGGGAGCCAACTAGGGGAAGCAACCTACTGGACCTACTGGTTGTTAAAAGAGAAGGTCTTGTGGGGGATCTAAAGGTTGGAGGTCGTCTTGGGCAGAGTGACCACGAAATGGTAGAGTTTTCAATTCTTGGAGAAGCAAGGCAGGGAGCCAGCAGAATGGCCACCTTGGACTTCTGAAGGACAGATTTTAGGCTGTTCAGGAGCATGGTTGAGAGTGTCCCTTGGGAGACAGTCCTGATAGGCAAAGGTGCCCAGGAAGGCTGGTCATACTTTAAGCAGAAACTCTTAAAAGCACGGGAGAAGGCCATCCCCATGTCCAGAAAAACAAGCCGATGGGGAAGAAGACCAGCCTAGCTAAAAAGAGAGCTTTGGCTGCACCTCAGGAACAAAAGGAAAGTTTACATTCTTTGGAAAAGGGGGTTGGCAACTTATGAGGAATACCAAGATGTAGTGAAGCTATGCAGGGGGAAAATTAGAAGGGCCAAAGCCCAAGCAGAACTCAGCTTGGCCACTGTGGTTAAAGACAATAAGAAGAGGTTCTTTCAGTTATCAATAGAAAAAGGAAGACTAGGGACAATGTAGGCCCACTGATGAATGAGATGGGCACTCTAGTGGTGGAAGACACAGAGAAGGCGGAGTTACTGAATGCCTTCTTTCTTTGGTCTTCACTGCTAAAGCTGTCCCTCATGAATCCCAGATCCTGGAGGCAAGGGGGAAGGTCTGGAGAGAAGAAGATTTTCCCTCAGTTGAGGAGGACCAGGTTAGAGACCACTTGGCCAAGCTGGACATCCATAAGTCCATGGGCCCTGATGGGATGCACCTGCGAGTGCTGAGAGAGCTGGCAGATGTTATTGCTAGACCACTCTCCATCATCTTTGGAAGGTCATGAGGAACAGGAGAGGTGCCTAAGGGCTGGAAGAAGGCCGACATCGTTCCAATCTTCAAAAAGGGCAAGAAGGAGGACCCAGGGAACTACAGGCCGGTTAGTCTCACCTCTGTCCCTGGGAAGGTAATGGAGCAACTCGTTTTGGATGTCATCTCCAAACACGTTGAAGAACAGGAAGTTATTGGAAGTGGTCAACGTGGATTTACCAAGGGTAAATCATGCTTGACCAATCTGATAGCCTTCTATGATGTTCTAACTGGTTGGCTGGATGAGGGGAGAGCAGTAGATGTCATCTACCTTGACTTCAGCAAGGCTTTTGACACTGTCTCCCATAACATCCTCATTAGGAAGCTGAGGAAGTGTGGGCTAGACGAGGAGACAGCGAGGTAGAATGAGAGCTGGCTGTGTGACAGAACTCAGAGGGTTGTGATTAATGGAGCGGTGTCAAGTTGGAGGCCTGTAACCAGTGGTGTCCCCCAGGGGTCAATACTCAGTCCAATCTTGTTCAATATATTCATCAATGACCTGGATGAGGGGACAGAGTGCATCCTCAGCAAGTTCGCTGATGATACCAAACTGGGAGGGGTGGCTGACACTCCAGAGGGCCGCGCTGCCATCCAGCATGACCTGGACAGGCTGGAGTGCTGGGCAGGGAAGAACCTAATGAGGTTCAATGAGAGCAAGTGTAGGGTCCTGCACCTGGGGAGGAAGAATGCTAGGCACCACTATAGGCTAGGGGTGGACCTGCTGGAAAGCAGCTCTGAGGAGAAGGATGTGGGGGTCCTGGTAGATAGTAAATTATCCATGAGCCAGGCATGTGCCCTTGTCACCAGGAAGGCCAATGGAATCCTGGGCTGCATAGGGAAGAGTGTGGCCAGTAGGTCGAGGGAGGTCATTCTCCCCTTCTACTCGGCACTGGTGGGGCCACAACTGGAATACTGTGTCCAGTTCTGGGCTCCCCAGCTCAAGCGGGACAGGGAACTACTGGAGAGAGTCCAGCGTAGGGCAACAAAGATGACTGGGGGATTGGAGCATCTCCCTTATGAGGAAAGGCTGAGAGAGCTGGGACTCTTGAGCCTGCAGAAGAGAAGGCTGAGGGGAGACCTTATTCTTGCTTCGAAGTATCTAAAGGGTGGGTTGAAGGAGGATGGAGGCAGACTCTTTTCAGTGGCTCCCAGTGACAGGACGAGGGGCAACGGGCACAAGTTGGAACATAGGAAGTTCCATTCAAACACAAGAAAAAACTTCTTTATGGTGAGGGTGACAGAGCAGTGGACCAGGCTGCCCAGGGAGGTTGTGGAGTTCCCTTCTCTGGAGATTTTCAAGACCCGCCTGGATGCAGTCCTGAGTAATGTGCTGTAGGCATTCCCGTGTCAGCAGGGGAGTTAGGCTAGATGATCTCTAGAGGTGCCTGCCAACTCTGAAAATTCCATGATTCCGTGATCTAAATAATTTGTTGAAGTAGATTGGAAACGCAGCACTTAAACTAAAGGAGACAGACTGATCTACACCACACAAGTGGCTAGCCAATATATTCTTATTTCATTCCACTTTTTAATATTGAAACTTTTGAGAAAAAAACCCTGCTGTATTCACTTCTGGTGTTTCAAAATGCTGTCTTTTACACTTCCTTACAGAAAACATGGCAAAAGTACGAAGTGTAACACAAAACTGTGTCAAACATCATGGGAATGAAACATGCAGGTATTTGTCAGTCTACCTATTTTGATCCATACTTAGCCTATCTCATACAATCTTTTTTGCTACTGGCAAACCAAGATAGTACAGAAGAGTCAAAAGAGGCTGTAAGTGGAAGTGGCATTTCCTGTATTTTTAGTTTTTTTTTTTTCCATGGATGTGCAGTATAAATTGAAGCAATTCAAAATAATTAAAGCAGGCTAAATCACCACATGGTGTAAGTTGCCATATCAGCCAATGTAAATCAGTTTAACTTTGTGGCATTTATTTCCCTTAGGACTTAACCCAGTATGTATGAAAAAATAGGATACATAAGAAGTGTGTTTACATGAAAGCTGTGTTGTTATCCAAGAGAACATAAAGAGCTTTGATCTCTACTTTGTACAAAACATAAGGAACAAAAGTCAACCCACTAAGGGATGTAAATTATATTTGAGAGAATCCTTCATAAATTTTTAAAATTAAAATTAAATATTTCCTTAGAATTGTTTTACAAATCACAAAGAATTAATCTTTCTTAGGGTTTTGTTCCTTTTGAAACTAACAAATTTTAATGCCAAATGAAGCAATGCATTTATTTATAATACATACAATAATATAAGAAAATATTTGTATAATATAATTTTATAACATGTAAATAATCTACCACAAAGAAACATTTTGATATTTGTGGTACTTGTAACTAAGTGCTGAGGATTTAAAGTGCCCTTTTGTTCTCAGGCTACTTGTGCTGAATGCTATTGCTGTTCAAGGAATTCTGCTTAACTCAGGTCAGAGAGCTATTGACATGCTGCCATGTGCTCTGCAGGTTTGAATAGGAAAAGAAGACACTTTTCCATCTTTTAACAAAGTCCAAAGCAGTGGTGTCTGTAGTTGTGGCTGTACTTTGTCTTGCTCAATTGTGTGAACTTGCTGCTGAGATTTGCACCCTGAGCAAGAGGCTTGGCTGGAGGCCTGATGCATTCACTATTTCTTCCTTCCTTTTGAAGTATCCCAGGCAGCTTTTTTAGTACTCCTGGTGCAAACTCCAGGTAATCCCCGTGCTTCAGGGCATCCTCTTATCTGCCATAGGCATTTTTCAGCAATCCCAGAAGCCTCTATTTTTCCCGTTTGTTCCTGCAATACAATCATACAGCATGGTCAGGAACCCAGGAGTGCTTTTTTGCTAACCACAAGAGAAGACAGGATTTGTAGTGATTCTGGACTCAGGGTAGGTATGGGTTGCCTGCAAGGGAAAAGCGGTCGTGAAGCACTTGAGTCTTCATGTTGCTCTTGGGACCTCATTCCCAGATACACAGTAGAAGTAGGCTGCAATTTGAACATGGGAATGATTCAAAGGCAGCAACAATACTGAAGGAAATAGTCACGCAAGTCACCTATTTCTTGTCTATGTTCAGACAATGCCAATCTTTTGTTGCTACTATGAGAGAATAGCAGAAAAATTATTTCCTTTCTGTTCATGTGATTCACAATTAAGAACTAAGCTGGAGATATTTGTGTCAGGATTAACTGCCAGTTGTCATAGGAGAAGGGCCCATATGACAGCTTTGAATCACTTAAATCACACAGGCTTGTGTAATAAAGGAGTTGCAGAGAGGTCCTAGTCTGACGTCCTACAAATTTGAATAAATAAGGACAGACATGGAAGATGGTTTGAAAAAACAAGTCTTTTGTTAATTCTTAGAATTTTTAACACAAATCTGGCAAATTTTAATGTTTGTGTTAGGAACTCAGTTATTATATAAAGAATGCCAGAGATCACAATTTTTTTTTTGCAAAAGTGAGTTTAATTCCTTCTCTTGGCTTTGGAGAAAAGCTCAAAAAAACAAGAATATGTTATCAGATTCCCAAAAATATGGACATGTACTGGTTTTTATTGCTGTTAAATGTCAGAAAATTTACATATCGCCTTTCAACTCCATGTCATTGTCTCCTTGGTTTCACAATCTGTAAAAGTTCAGGAATAGCAATTCTGGGCTGATCAGGCAGTGATTATGTCATCACTCTGAAGTTCTGGCTGGATACCATCAACCCTAACCTTCCTGGTTATTAGTTTTGATTTTTTACACCCCACCACACTCCCTACACACTGGTGACCTCCTGTCAATCATGGATGCTCTCTTGTTGTTTTCCTTGTCCTATATTCATTAGTCTCGCACCTCCGTTTCCTTTCCTTTCTTTTCCTGTTTATTCTCTACTTAGGAAACACATATCCAATAACATTTTAAAAAGGCCAAGTCCCTCTGGTAACCCCTCTTTCTGCAAAGATAAAAATCTTGGAATGTATGGAAAGTTGCTTATGCAAGACATGTTTTTGTTCATGCTATTGGAACACTTTATTCTTTGACTTGTGTATTTAGACTCTAAGGTTTGAATTCATCCCCCCAAATGCAGGTGTCTCCGGTGTAAGTATTCAGCTCTGAGCTAGTCATCACAGTTTGCCTTTATAGAGAATGCAGAAATAGGCATTTGTCGAGTATGATTCAAATCATTCTAAAATAGACACCTAAAACAAGCTATACAAATCATACTTTAAAGGGGCTTATTCCTTTCAAAATGACTATCAAGGGAAACAAGGATGTTGCTTGTCTCCAAACAAACCTCAGGAATTTAGTGGAAGCAGCCTGCTGTTATTGGGCACTCTGATGGGTACCCAACAGCCAGGAGGAATGAGGCTCCTCACAACAGCCTGGGTATTTTTGTTTAAGTGATAATAATCACACGTAAGTGCTATGTGTATCATTGCTCCTCTTTGCTGCATTGATACTTTGGGCAGACAGCTCCCTCTTTCCAGGTTTGTCTATATCCAGTTGTTACCTCAGTCCTTATCCTGAAATTAGTTACTCATCTTCCCTGCTTGGCTCCAGTTTTCTGAATGTTTTTCTTGACTTACAGCCTTGCTGTTTCTGCCGTCTTGTTCTGTGGTCTCAAATTGCTCATCACAAAGTGATAAACTCAAATTTACTTCAGGTAGAAAAGGTTTCAAGAAGTAAAGTTGTGATGTCTTAAGTCTTCTCTGTACCCCTCTCTACAAATAATAATTTCAGAGTAGTTGTACTGTCTACCGTGGAGGTAGTGCTGTGCCTGTGGGAGGAACCCTTACTTGCCTATGTACATAATGGCAATATAATTTTTAGGGAACCTCAAGGGGCAGAGTAGAGGATATAATTGAGAAGTTACTGAAGATGGGGATAAGAGTATCTGGGGGTTGGGACAGACAACTCCAAGCCCATCCATTTCCCGTAAGTCACTTTCTGTTTCTTCCCATTCTGTATGGTGCTTTTCACCAAGAAACAGTTCTTATATGGCATGGTACAAGACACAAAGAATGTAAACTGCAGGGACAGAGGAAAAACTTTTGATAACTATTAGCATAATCTACACAAGGATCATGTATCATCTACTCAACATATGTTTTCTATATGAAGCCAATGCAGCCTTCCTATACAGCTCTGAGAGCCATGTATGTCTTAGCAGAATTTGGACCTGTATTTCTAATATCCCAACATATAATTAAAAAAGGGTAATCTGGTACCTGGTTGGACTGAAAAAATATATTTTGATGCATAAAACTAATGATTAGGAAAGGTAATGGTCTTTGCATGTTAAACAACTGTCCTGGATGGGAATATGTAAACAACCCTTAATGCAAAAATACCTTAGCTCCTAGTTTTACAGCTTTTAAAACTTTATTCTCTACAAAAATCATAATTATTTGTAATTGTATTTTATATGTGTTATTTAGTTGTCTTTTCTGCCAACATATTTTGCCTTGGGATAGCCTTGGAAATGAACTGATGCATCTTGGTGAGTTTTTCTTGATGAAATACTTTAAAATAAATAATCTCTCTAACAGTTTTATATCTTGCCATCTGTACTAAATACATCTCTATGAAAAAACACTTAAGGCCAAATGTAAAGGAGGCTTGGGAGGTAGGACACTTAGCAATGTACTGCCCAAGAGTTGGGTGGAATTAATGATGCTGTTAGGCATATAAATTCCTTGCGCTGTGAGTGAGGAGGATTCACACCATCCAACTCCCTGGGCAGCAGGATGCTTCAGGCAGCTGGGATAGAATGCAGAAGGTGGGGGGGTCTGTCTGAAATGGAGGTTACAGTTCAGAGCTGCTGAGCATCTCTGCCAAATGAGATTCAGAATCTGTAAATTAGTCACTGCACATGTTTGCATAATACTGAAAATTATTATTATGAAAAAAACAAAGGTATAAGGTTATACATTCACAAATCAGGAAATGCAAAGTTCATGTTAGAAGAGAGAATTGGGTTTGGGGTATGATTATAATATAGTGTGATAAAGAAACTGACAGTTATTAAAGCAGAAAAAAGAATGGCTGAAAGCTTTTACAGTGGAGGAGATTCTCTGCGGCAGGAGATTTAAAAATTAAGATTGTAAGTTTTCCTATGAGATATAATCTTTCAACCCCGATTACTGCATCTATAGCATCTGAACAGAAAACGTTGTGTATTATAGAGGTCATGGTGCTTGGAGAGTTGGAGAGGAGAAGATAAGAAATTCTGAGAGACCTGGGAGAGACAAACTAGAATGAAGGCTGGGAATAAGAAAAAAAGGTAAAAAGAATTGGAGATGGGTCATCTGTATGTAGAAATAAAAGGAAAAGGAAGTGTGAACATGGAAGACAGAACAAAACCAGCTCAGAAATGAGCATGGTGACAGTAAATGTCACTGCTTACTGGCAAGGTGGAACATAAGGTGTTTTCTGAAGGGGGCTCTAGGATTCAGTGTTTGCAATGGGAAGACGGTGGCCCCCATGCCCCAAGAAGGCTTTTCCACCTTTAAGTTTCTATTCTGTGTTTAAAGAAAAGTGAATATAAAGCAGGTAGAACATAGCTGTGTACTTGATGAATAAACTACTATTTCTTTTCAGCGGAGGAAACAAATGAACAGAAATTCCATAGTAGCACCTAGAGGTTCTGAAGACGATAGAGGCTTCACTGTGCTTGATATTGCACAGACAACAAGAACTAGCCCTCGCTCAAAGCACATTACTGTCCTGTATGCACTCTCAATGGGAATTCATTGGGGACTACCAATTATACTGATCCATAGAGGAGATGATATCTATAAAGCCTAATGATGTGATTCCCATTGGAGTGATTGTCTGAGTTGTGTGTGCACTATTGACACTCAGGGCTACGAATGCAAAATTTTAAATCAAAGTTCCATCTTCACAGAATGCAAGACAAATACAGTGAAATGGTAAAGCAATAAAACCAGAAAAGATTAAACTCTATATCTTGCAAGCTGATTTATATACAATGTGTTAAATAACTGACATAAGAACAAAATGACTAGCATGCATTTTTCATGCACTAAAGCTATCTGTTTAACAGCCTCTCAGAATATCCAGGACTTCTAGCCAAGCAGAAATGATACTTTATTCATTTGGTTATTGATACTTGGGAGAGGAGTGAGAAATTTTAAACAATTTCTTGAATATTTTTCTCTCTGATGTCTGGGAAACTGGTTCTTTCTGAGGCATTGAATTTCATTGTGTCTATCAAGGTCGCTTCTGTTTGAGTTGACTTTCCCAGTCCCTCTGTCTATTGAGCATTAAGGTAAGAACTCAAAAGAAAAATGGAGAGTCTAAGTTTTTTGAAATAAAATTTCTGATAATTTTGGATGGTAAAAAAAACTTTCAGTATCTGCTTTTTTTAGGCCAACGCACTGTGGCCTGAATATTTTCTTTCAAAGACTGTTGACTATCCTATTTCTCCGGGGGCTTGTTGCTGGCACACAACATTAATCAGTATAAGAATTTATAAAAATTAAGGAGAAGGAAGTTATAATTGTCTCATATCTTTCAGATTGCTTTTTGTTCCTTGTAACCTTCACAGTGCTTGATGAATCTTTCTTAGCATAGTTTAAGGTGGAAGAATCATAAACTCTGCATATTAGAACTTTCAGAAATACCTGCTTCCCAGCTGTCTGATTTCAGCTTCTTCACTTTCCCATAAGACCTGAAAGCCTTCCTAATAAATATTTGTTTCTTGCCTCGGTTAAGATGTCTTTGCCTGGGGTACTTCATCATTACATATAAGAAATGGCACAACATAAATGGTAGATGTGAATTTATGTAGGCTTAAATACTCGCAAGTCTAAGGAATTTCGATTCTTCTGAGAAGCTTCTAAAGAAAACTCATGTGACGGAGCACTAACAAGATATTGTCAGAAGCAGAAAGTGCCTGGTGGCCAACTGTTTCGTGGTTTGTAATCCAAGGAAGATATTGTGTTGTGTACTTTAGTTTACTTTTAGTCTAGCAATTTCCCAAGCCTACCTTTGTTTTTGTCTCTTCTGTAAGTGTTAGAAAGAAAATGAGTAAGTTGTATATTTTCAAATCATTGGGCCTAAAGGACTTCTTCCTAGGCTATTGAAGACTGAGCAAGGAAATCTTATAAAAATCAGAAGTTTTCTTGGATTTGTATAAGACAGCTAAGGTACTATCACCAAAAAGGAAAGAAGGAAGGGAAGAGCTGGGAAATGAATAGCTCAACTACCTTAACTTCCACTGTCATAAGTAATTAAAGTTTCTATAAGCACCTAAAGAGAAATGGAGAGAATTAGGAGCAGCAAGAATTTACGTAAGGTCAATTAAACCTTAATTTGTGTATTAAGTCAACAACTTCTTTCACAGCAGTGTAGCACTCATTGCACTTGAAGAACAAGGAGCAGATTTCATGAGTCTTCTGGAAGGCTTCTAATATGAACTGACATTGCTGCTATATGATTTTTTTAAAATTAAAAACCAAACCATCCAATTAAAATATTTTTACATATATTCCTAGTTTTGGGTTAAACCTCAATTCATTTATACTAATTTCTGTATTTTTCTTGTCATTGGGATAGAAATGAGCATATAGATATCTGCTTGAGTTTCTTCATCGCAGAAGAGCACAAACTTACAAATATCCTACTGTAAAAGACATACTCTACTCTCTAAACACGCATTCAATAAATTTACATGCCACAAGACTGTTTCATCTTTAATACAATTGACAGAACAAAGGTCGCCTTCTGCCTCAGAGAAGAGCCATTCCTGCCTCCAGTTCCCATGATTGGTCTGGTTCTAAACCAATATCTCCTCCTGGGCCCAGTTCTCTCCTACCTGTGTCACCAGCATAGTCAGTCAAGAGCTGTCCATCGGTTAACCAGAGGTGGAAAAGATGAGGAGCAGAGGGCTTAAGCTGAAGCAAGGAAGATTTAGATTAGACATCAGGAGTAATCTTTTAACACTAGGATTAGGTAAGTGCTGCCATGCATTGCTTGGAAAAAACTATGAAGTCTTCACCATTGAAGGTCTTTAAGAAAAGGCTATACAAAAGTCTCCCAGGTATGACACAGGTGTAGCTGATTTGGCCTTAGGACAGGTCATTAAATGACCTGTTAAAGTGTTTTGTACATGTTATTTCTGATGTTTTAATTTCTGAATATTTTGGTTTTTTTTCTGCCTGTTGCTCCTGGTTACGGTATTCATATGCAACTGAACATATATTGCATTCATCAGTCAATGCTGACTTTGACAGCGTCTAAATATATTATGTAAACTGGAATCTGTAATTGCAGAAAAACTTCCTGTAATCACCAAACCAGTGTAGCTGTTTGCCTAAATTAGCAAAATTCTGCCATTCATCACAGCTGTGCAACCCCATCTAAAGGCAGTAGGCATACAGGGCCATAACTGATGGCTGAGATTTGCTTTATTTGTCTTTGAAATCTAGTTTCTATTGGTGGATGGCACAGAGGCAAAAAATTTAGTACTAGTATAATGCCATATCCCATATGACAAAGCTGATTTATTGAAAATTAAATGCTTTACATAGCATGTTTCTGAAAACACATTGTGTTCATGTGCTAAGTTTTAAACCTTTGAAACTGCAATATATTGTTCCAAAGAGTCAGGTAAATGGAAACATTTCAGAGAAACAAGTTGTATATATTTGCAGCCTGGATAGAATGCCCCCAACTTTGCCCAGAAAAATACTGTTTTTGGCACCAATCTAATGGAACAGGTTCTTAAGCCTTTTCCAGACAAATTTGTTTGTAACATAATTGTTTCTTTTGCCATATATTCACATATTTTGATTAGATATCCCCTCTAAGAAAGATTTAGCACCTGGGAAATAGTGGTGAATTTGGATAATGCCAATTCCTACATTTAGATCAGGTTACTTTAGAATCCAGAGCAAGCACAGGAAAGATGAAAACCATTGGTGAAAGTGTAATGTGACTGTAAAAGGTCAAATTAAAATGTATATCCAAATCCGCAATCTTGTAACAGTCAGCAGAGTAAAGTAGCTTAGGACTTTGTTATCTAAAGTCACTTTGAATTTCTCACAGGCATTGATCATATACTTGATACCATTGGCATGAAAGCCGCCGCTGCTGTCAATTTATAACTCAAGATATTAAAAAAAAATAATTAAGTCTGTGTATGCTGATGAATTTGTTTAGCTGTATATTATAATATTAATCTCTGATCAACTGCTCATCAACTGAAATTTCAGATAGCATACAATCTACTTTATATAATGCTGATTATATAGATATTTGTAATAGCTATACAATATTGAAATGCTGACATAAATAGCTTTCAATTTACCTGACTCTCCTTCTCAGCCTGTGAAGGTGAATGCTCTTTTACCCAAACTAGTTCTGATCAAAACCAGGCTGAGGTCAACCATGGGACAGGAGATTGAATGGGTTATCACTAATGTCGATTGAGAGTGATTTGCGTCAGCTGCTGCTGCATTTCAAAGGAGCAGTTGGTGATTCTGCAACATCAAAGAGCTGAAAGAAGTTTTAAAGGAAGCTATAGCTCTTAGAACCTTGCTAATGTGATCATACTCCATGTCTTATAAACTAAAGTTGTGTATATGTTAAAGCATTGTGTATTAATGGTGTTTTTGTTAAATGTTCCTTTTAAGGTGACACAGCTTGAGTGTTTGCCCAAGGAACAGTTGAATATCAACAAAGAGGTTAATATCTGACCTCTGATACTGCTGGTGACATGATTATTGTTTAAATAATGCATGATGTAGAAACCCATATTTACCATTTCGCTGTGCAACAGATGGATCAATCATGTCTTCTGAAGTGATGACTTTTCCATATAGTGTAAAGAAATAAGATACTTAAGTTTGTAGTTAGGCATAGGGACCATATACTAAAAATATTGAGCTTAGTATAACATGAAGTACTGAGAAATATGTTATTTTCACTTTAACTGCTTACCTGACTGTATAGATATAGTAGCCAGTGATTTATAAGCTGGAAATAACTGTACTCAGAAGAAGTTTTAGCATCCTCTATTTTATAGTACAGGAAAGAATATGTTGAAAAAAAAAGTTATCTGGAAATGACCGTCTGTCCCAATAAAACTATAAGAGAAAACATGGTTTACTATTGATAATAGTGACATTTTAATTGGTCAGAATAGAATTTTTCAAGTACCATACAAAAAATTTGAATCTAGTTCCAGGAGTTTCAATTATGATGCACGTATTTTTCATTTTGCCTTAATTTCTTTTTCACAAGTATTATGCTGAAGGCAAGATAGAAAGAGATGGGCCTTATTAATAAATACTCTGTGCCTTTGAACTTATGAGCAATGCTTTTGATCTCAAACTTTTACTTCTGTTTTTTCTCCCAGTCACCAACCATTCTTCTACTATGACTTAATGCTGTGCTTTGTATTAATATCTGAAATAAATTAGGCTTAAAGTTTGATCTATATTTAGTTGTCTCATTTGTCAAAGCACTAGTCATCAGAGTCATCAGCCTTTGCTGTATCCCATGTGAAAAGCTATGTTTAGGTTGTAGTCCTCTCCTTTTGTTTTGATGATAGCTTTTTTCATCCTTCCTTCTACTGCTTCTCCCAACACAGTCTTTCTGAAACTGATTGTGTCCTGTAAATGAACTTAATCTCATTTCACCTAGTTAAGCTTTTCCTCATCTAAGCCAAGTTGTAATGACCAGCTTAACTCTCCAAATGAAGCACATAGAAGTAAAAATAACTATGATAACACTCTGGTGCTCAACTCATAACTTCTTTATTTCTGCAGATTTGGCTATTGGTGGCAGTATATCGAGTCTGCCAGATCACATCAGTTCTGATACCATCTATTAAAATGAGAGAATAAACAAGTCTTCTCTCTGTAGCTTTCTACTAGGTGAAGCAGAGTTCTTCGCATAGCACTGTAAGGCTCCTAAGAGCCTGAATAGGTTCAGGAAGAAGGAAATCCGTCATGTGTCCTTGTTTAGCTTTCTCATTTGCTAGCAAGAGAAGGACTTGCGGTCTGAATTCCTTGCTCTGAACCTTATAATTTATTTCCCAAATTAGAATTATCTTGCTGTTTTGTTTTTTTCTCAGAAGTGAACCCACCAATTCTAGAGAGCTGCAGTCCAAGACCCCTTGCAGTTTCTTTTCAATATCCTGAGACTAAGATACCCCAGAGTGATATAAACCATATAACCCTTATCTCACTATCCTTGATTACAAACTTTATCCAAATAAAGGCTGTTTACCTATCCCTGACTGCTTCATCACTTTGTATCACTGTAATTAATCTGGTGGTGAAACTTTTTAATGCTTATTGAAAATTGAGATATATTTTTCCTTTTGTGTATCACAGGGGGAAAAAAAAAAAAAAGAAACAACTCCAGCTTCCAACCTCATGAGTTAATCATGAATATCCTTTCTCAATCCTCTTAAAACACTTTCTTATGCTTTTTGATATGGCTTCTTATTCTTTAAGCTATTTCTTAAGATCATCTCTCTCCATAACAGTTCTTATATTAAATCACCTCATTTAGTTTCTTATGTTGTCACTATATCTTTTAAAAACAAGCGAATTGGGTTTCTCTTCACTCTTTCCTGAAGCTACTGAGCATGTATAAATATAATTTAAAAGTTCACAGTTTCCTAGCAAACGTCTGATAATGATCTTAAAGGTCTTTTCCAACCTAAACAATTCTATGATTCTATAATGTTTACTGAGTCACATTATGTGGTCCTGCAGCTTTGCCTACTTTAAGTACATCTAATACTTCTATAGCCAATTCTTTTTTACATATACTTCTGCTCTAATGACTTGAGGGATATTGATTCCCAATTTGGTTCATCACCAACCTCTTCTTCTGTAAAGACATGGACAAAGTGGTTGTATAACAATGCTGTGCAATTGAGCATTGATACAAACTCTGCATTGCCTCTTAGTGGCACAAAACTTTTGTTGCTGTCCTTCCAATTAACTCTGTAAATGAGTTAAAATGAAGAATCAGTAGCCTGGAATCAGCTGCCCTTCAAACCCCATTTTTGTATCTGTTTACCTTTCAGTATTTTGTTGACCTGAAAGCTGCCAGTCCTGTCCTGAAGGCTGCAGGGAATGCAAGGCAAATTTCCAAAGACAGTTGACTGTGTCTGAACTACAGATCATGAGCAGCTATCTTGGTCTGACCTTTCGCTTTTATTTAATGTTTCCCTCCTTCTCAGGAAAGTCTTTGCTTATTATTTCTTCAAGCTTTTCATAGAATATATAGTCACTTACTGTCACTTGTATTATGAGGTAGATAACATGAGAAGCAGTGACTAAAACCAGTTAGTCTTCCAAGCATGAGTGGTAAATATTTAAGAAGCTATTACTACTTGAAAAGTGGATGAGATTTTTCATTATGGAAGTTGACTGAAGACAGAAAAAAACACACAAAAGAATTTGCTGTTGTCAGGAATATATTCATTCAACTGGAAAGATAGTGAGGTGATGTATCAGAGACAGACAATGGGCTTTCATTGATGAGTACCTTCTGTAAGCTATGCTAACATATTGGGGTGATGTATTGCTACTAGACAGTACGTTTCCACTGATAGTTTTTTATTCTTTTTTCCTGCTTCTGTTTCAAAGCTACAAAGAGAATATGGATTTTAGTTTTAACTGGGTCAGCTCTGCTCACTTCTTTAATTTAACAATATGGTGATTTGTTTGACCTCACTTATTTAACTGTTAACTATGGACAAAATCTTCAGCTCGCATAAATCAAAGAAGCTCTGTGGGCTAAAGCAGCAGGACTCTTATTTATAAGACGTCAGGGTCTGCCCTGCTGCTTTTGTCTGTGAGAAAAACTTTGGAGATTTCAACATTATTTTAATGAAATGTTATAATTATCTCAACATACTTGTTCAATCTTGTGCTACTTGCTGTCCAAATTGAAGGGGCTAACTTTGTTCCAGAGATGTTTCCTGAAAGTGTGGGATAGAGATAAGTATGTATATATGCATCCTGATGAAATCCCCAGGGCAGGAATAGTAGTTAAATATTGAATCCAGAAGATCCTGTTAAGCTGAAAACCTCTTGGCATGCTAAAGCCTAGGGAGACAAGTTTTGTCCAGCTTTTGTGTTTGTGTTGGAATCTAGAGAAGCAAACTTCCTAGAGACAGCACAAATAAACCTAAGTGTTTGCATTGCTCTTTGGAAATGTAAGGGGCAGGAATTGAGGAAGAATTCTCAGATACCTGGTACTTAAGCCAGGGAGAAGGACATCCTTTCATATCAGGAAGGGCAGATGTTTCAGAACTTCAGGAAATATAATCCTAGCTGTTGAGAAGAGGGAGAGAAATGAAAAGACTCAGAGCAGAAACTGTCTGCTTGCTGTGGTTTAACCCCAGCCAGTAACTAGGACCACGCAGCTGCTCGCTCACTCCCCCAGGCTGGGATGGGGGAGAGAATCAGAAGAGTAACAGCGAGAAAAAAACTCATGGGTTGAGAGAAAGATAGTTTAATATGTAGAGCAAAAGCTGCCCACGCATGCAAAGCAAACCAAGAATTCATTCATTGCTTCCCATCAGCAGGCAGGCGTTCAGCCATCTCCAGGAAAGCAGGGCTCCATCACGCATAACAGTTACTTGGGAAGACAAACGCCATCACTCCAAATGTCCCCCCCTTCCTTCTTCTTTCCCCAGCTTTATATACTGAGCCTGATGTCATATGGTTGGAATAACCCTTTGGTCAGTTGGGGTCAGATAGCCTGGTTGTGTCTCCCCCCAACTTTTTGTGCCCTCCCAGCCTACTCGCTGGCAGGGTGGTGTGAGGAGCAGAAAAGGCCTTGTCTGCTTAGCAACAACTAAAGACATCAGTGTTTTACCAACACTATTTTCATCCAGAATCCAAAACACAGCACTATACCAGCTGCTAGTAAGAAAGTCAACTTTCCCGGCTGAAACCATGACAATGCTGCACTTTATTCAGAGGATTCTGAATGTTTTATAGTGTGCTCACAAGAGAGAGGGAACTGGGATGAGAAAATGTATATGGGGCTTTTAATTTTTGTTTTAATTTAAAAAAAATTAAATTATTTTTAATATTTAAATGGTTTTCGCATTGAGGCAATCATGCTCTAGTTTAGGAACACATATGAAGATTTCCCATGTTGCTGAAGCGTGAACTGCAAATTCTTGTACAAGCTGGAATGTTCTTAGATAATGCTCTTGAGTGCTTAGTGACTTCGGATGTGCATATAGGGATCAATCAGACCTAAGGCAGATGCACTGTTTTCAGAAGCTGTGACTTAGAAATCTTCCAACAAGGTTAAAGAAAAAGATTGTTTAAGTCTATACAGGTATGTACATTTTAAGAGCCCAGTGGCCTGTACTGTTGGTACACTCGTGACAACAAAAAATGGAAAAGGTGAAATGCGTTCTTTAAAATGTCTAGAGAACCAAACACGTTACTGAAAGACTCTTTTAACAATGTATTTACTTGTCAAATTCATACACCTTACAACATGGAAATGAACAATTGCACTTCTGTTGCCAGGTAAACACAGACATCAGTCTGTTTTAAATTTAAATTTTCACACAAGCAAAGAATAAGTTTTGTCTGCTCAGAAGTCAATATGAGTCTTCAGAAATGGCAAATAAGGTGATCAAGTATGTTGTCACTTAGCAACCTTAATTTTTTAAAACTATGTTTTAAGTTCTGTATATTCATGTCCACACATTATAGGGAAGATACTGAACTGTTCAGCCTTAATTGCCAGTGAATTATTTCTTAAGGCAGTTCAGCTTATGCTAACAGATATAATGAACATCGCCTTCCATTGTCTGCTTATAGTCCCACTTTTCTTTTTGTTTTATGGGGTGATACAATGCTACTTTGCACCATGCTGCTTCTCCACTCTGGTATCTTAAGATGTTCCCCATTATATACTAGGGTTTTTGAAAAGTAAGTCTTCCTGATCGCTTTCCCTGCTGAGTTTCATAGTACTCTTGATATTAAATGGTATTTATTTCTCCTTGGTTTGAAACAGTCTCTTGCATTGTAAGTGCTTTCTTAATTGGAGCTTTGAATTTATAGGCTTTGTAAGTTGAATGACCTCTTGTTTCTCATTCAACAATGTCAAGAGTCAGATGTTGCTGCTGTCTAGGGGCCAAGAATTTAAACGTACAGTTCATTTTTTTCAAAGGTAGTTTGAGCACAGTGAAGCTGTGGGTAAAACTCCTCCTAATGACCATTCCGAGTGCATTCTTTTGAAAAATGTCATGTTCAGAGGCCTCTGATTCTGTAACTCAACTTGGCCACAGCAACAACAGTAAAATCTGTTTCAATTATATAAGATAAATACTAAAGCGAGCTCTTCAAATTCTCTTTAAATCAGAGGACAGCCATTGAGAGTTGGATAAAGATCAATCTAGCTTGCACAGTACAAAAAGAGATAGGGAAAGCTCTGCACCTTGATGTGTAAACTAAAGTAACATTTAATTCAAACTGCGGTACTCAGGAAAAAGCTATATTGAAATGCCTGTGTGTTTTGATTCAATTTCTGATTCATGACATAATGGTATTCTTTTTCACAGTCAAAACAAGGTTAGCATGATTGTGAAATGTATATGCAATGTGTCTGCCGTAACTCACACAGAGCTAACATCTGTGGACATTTTTGTTTTTGAGTTGGTGACAGGGCCCACAGAGAGGCAAACTAAAGTTCCCCAGGTCAACATGAAGGCTTTTATTTATTAATTTACTGACTAATTACTGATTACAATGTTTGTATGGCTAATATGTTTGAGTAAAATTTCTTGTGTTAGTGTTAAATTCTCATGATTTTGCTCTTTTAAAAATAAAGTCTTCAGTGTGCAGCTGATTGCTGTATCAATGTGGACTCTTTAAGATGCTTCTGGGGAAAAACGGGTTTGACAAACTTGCTTCTGTGAGGCTACTGGTTAAAAGGGCAAGGTTTTAACTGTGTTATGGTAAGTTGTCATGTATCATTTTTTAAAATATTTAATTGATGGTGACTCTAACAACACGTTCAATCTAACAAATAGCTGTTCCTTTTAGACGTGTAGTACACATAAATTGGAGGAGAAGAGAATGGTCCATGATAACCCTTTTGCCTGCCTTGTGCCCCCTGCCCCAGGACAGCGCTTTCCTACCCTCCCACAAATTGTGAGAAGGCAGCTGTGCTCTGGCTTTCATTCACAGCATAACACAGAACAGACGGCGCATGTTCTTCATATATGTGGCATACAGCATTTGATTTCCTTATCAAAGGGTCAAATTTATACATGGTTCTATCTGTCAAAGTCCTGAGAAATCTTCTAAAAGGTTTTGACTGTGGTTATAAAGGACAATTAAGAAACTGCCCTTTTTATTAAGTTGTATATTTTAGATTACAGCTCTTCCAGCTTCCTGTAACACATGTAGGGAGCTTGTTCATAGAATTGTCGAATCATAGAACGGTTAGAGTTGGAAGGGACCTTAAAGATCATCTAGTTCCAAGCCCTCTGCCATGGGCAAGGACACCTCCCACTAGACCTATACATACTGTTCATCCTATACATTCTTTGCTCTCAATTTTTAGAGAGCTAAAAAGTTAAGCATCAAGGAAAATCACTGTATATACAAATAGCAAATATTCCCTAAAGAAAGTAATTTAAATGGATGTTTTAAGTTCAGCATTCTTTTGCAATTGGTCATGATTTAACTTTTAGAAAACATGTGATCTTATGTAAGGTTACTAGTGCTGCAAAAACACTCATGAGATAATGAAGAACACTAAAAGAAAATTTAAAAAATCATACTGTTTAGAGTGAAAATCATATGTAATAAATAAATCCATAAAGTTCACTTTTGGTCCCCAGGTGAGTCATTAACAGAGAAAGTGCCAAATCGAACTAGTAAGTTATTTGAAACAAATAGGTTCATTAGCTCTGAAAATTTACATAATGTATCAAAAAGGTAGTACTTAGGCAGGGACATCTAGGAAAATGTAACCTGTATGTGCTGCGAGTGGCCCAATTCAATCTGAGAAGAAACTGTGGAGAATGGTGAAGCTTGTAAGAAAAGGATGTATTTCTGCAGTTTGTCGGTTATCTTATCAATTTGTCAATGCTTTCACAGGACTTGTTTTTAATTTATTTCAACGTGAAGACAGCAGAATGAAGTTAGTGATATACAGGGTTGAAAACAACCTCATGTGGTAAGTCCCATGTGATAGAGGTGAAGCTTTTGAATAGAAGGCTACACAGAAGCACAAGATTATCCCAAGAGATTCACAGTACAGAATTGTTGATATCATCTATGTCTTTAACGTAAGAAATCAATAAGTGTGCTTTATGTGGATACAGGTTGGTGAATAAACTATATAGCAAAGTGGAACTTGTGACATGCTGCAGACACGTGCATTTCCATCTTTGTATGCAAGGCGCTAAAGAACAGTGAAAAAAGAGGAAAGCTATATATGAAACAAATCAATGAACTGGTCTAAAATTCCATTTAATATGTTCCTTTGCACTGTCACTATGATTTTCCTTTCATTTTTTTTGTTTACAGAGATTGCATATAGAAGTACATAAAATTGTTTGCAGGTTTTCTTTCAGACAAGTTGATAATAAGGAAACATTTTTCTTCTTCAGATACCCTTCAAGACAGTAGTGCCATACAAAACCAGAATGCATGTTCTTACATTTGCTTTATTTTGTGATGTGAGTTTTTTATTTTAAAAATATGACTACATGTCTAGGTCTCTTGTGATGGTTGGATTGTTAATGTAATCAACCACTTCTCAAATGAACGGTAGACTTATAACTAGAGATGTGTTCAGTAACCCATGAATAATTCCTGTACTCGCTCATTACTTAAAAAGAAGAGGGCAGCTTTTTTCTGCGGGTGACCCAACAGTAATTAAAAGACCACAAATTCATGTAAATAACAGTGCAAAAGTTAATGCTGTCCTTGAACAGATCTAAGCTCAGTACCAAGCTTTTTGAAAAGAGGCAATATGCTTTAATTTCTGTACCCAGGTCATTTGTACATAAAGCAAGGAAAATGGCTGTGAAATAGTCTATTTGGGCCATGGAATGGAATCTCTTTCACTGCTGGCTGAAAATTATTGTACACTGTTAAACAGCTAGTTTGAATGTTAGGTAGATTGCAGACTGGTGTGAGCAAAGTGCCCCAAGTTGTTAGGATGCAAGGCAGTGCTAACATGGAAGTGATATGACTGGGAAAGTGCGGTGCTGAGTTCTGCTGAGGTGCAGGATAAGATGGAGAGGGCTCAGTTCCAATGGGAAAGTGAATGTCCTGCCTTTGAGTCCCACCTGGATCGTCTTCCACTGGGTCAAAGGCCAGGCCAACTGCTAGTACTTGACTGCCATGTATATTCTTCCCCAGTCCCTGCAGAGAAGAGGGGTCATGAGAGTCTTTTGGGCTCCTCATTATTAATACATATGATGAGTGCTTTGCCAGCCAGCTTAAAATCTCCCTAAGCACAAATATTTAGGCTACCATCCATATTCAGATGAATCCTAGGCGGCTGAGTGAGGCACCCCTCTCTAGCATAAGACACCTCTTTTCCCAAGTGTCCCCAGGAGTTTGATCCGGTAACTGTTAGCCGAGCTTGTCTGACAAGTGCTGACAGATCTGAATTAATTCAGAAAGGCAGCCAGACGAACGTGTGGTGCCTACCATTTACATAATTGTCAAGTAATCACAGCATTTACTTTGGGAAAGGGAAACTTCATCTCTAAGCCTCCCTCACTCTGAAGAGATTTGAACTCTGTCATCCTGTTTCCTGTTAGAAAGCCCTGACCACTACTTCTGGGAAGAACGCTCCAGTTCTCCTACTGGGTAACAGCAGCGAGAGCTAGGCTTGGGTCCTGGATGGATGGAGTATTAAAGTACTTCTGAAATTAATGGCCAGAACTCAGGTTTCCTCTCCATCATGCTATACAGTTATCACCTACTTGTGTCCTCTCTCTCAGTCTGACATTTCCTGTATTCCTGGCTGCAAATTGACCTTGTTTCAACATGGGATGTGCACAGCATTCTTATCAAAGATAACTTAGAGCCTGGAGTTCAAGAGAACTTTCCTTGAGTGTGCGATTATGGGAGTGGGAGGATGAGCTCTAAAACATCTGAAGCTGAGGAAGACTATATATTTGTCACCTTAGGGAAATGCTTTTACCATTGAGCTCTCCTACAGTGAGCACATGTAATTTGTCACCTCCATAAAGAAGTGTGACCATGGCTCAGTGAAGTGCTGATCCTCCGAAAATGCCAGGCTTTGCATCAGTGGGTTAGGAGAGCTCCAGAGACAGATAGGTGCTTCAAAATACCACTAAGGCTATGTTTTCTAATGACAATTGTAATCATCTCTCTGCTTAGAATGGTAGACCTTTTTTTGGCATGGAGGCCAAGGTTGCCAGTTTAGATGGTTTGAATTTCTGTATTGCAAAATATCCAGTAAATCTGTATAAACAGGTAGAGTGTCTGGTCCTCCCTGTGCTATGGTTTTTAGGTTTATTTCTGACACAACGTTCACCGTACGCTTTGACAGCTACTCCGTTTTGTATCAGGTGCTAAGAACTCTCCAGGCTTCTGTCAGGGGTTGTGAACTCACTCGGGTTAGCTGAACGCACAGCCGCTGTCTTGGGGTCTGCCTAGAGTAGCATTTCTATGGCAGCAAGCAGGAACCAGAGAGCACTGGTGAGTGACCCAGAGCTGGAGGACTGGGATGATTTGTACCTGGGCAAGAAAACGAGCAAGAGCAGCAGAATGGTGGGAGAGGAAAAGAAGGCAGGAATTTGTGACTTGCTTCCCGACACACTAGTTTAAGCTTAACATGCTGATAGGATGTGCTGGATGGCAGGGCAATCCTGATATACGGAAGGAAATTTACAGTTTGGGGAATTTAAAGATCCTGTTTGGTGCTAGGAATAATACAACTTAGTTCAGTGGAGCTGATCAGAGAAAGATTACTGTTAGTAGTCAGAAAGGAGAAGTACCAGGAAGGGGCTGGTCTGCACATAAGACTAAAATGAATGGTACCCTCTCATGGGCTCATTAAACAGCCATCCACACAATATCTGTTCATTTTCTATGTTAATCTAATTTTCTGATGAAAGGAGAATCGCTTAAATTGGTTGGCTTAGTTTCCTCACAAATCTTTGTCAGAAACCGTCCCCTGGTCCCAATTTCCTGTGAGAGCAGGGACTGGTTGTGCCTGGCCAGTCCACAGAGGTGCTCCACAAAGAACAGCAGGAAGCAACTCACAGCTGGTTTTAATTTCACCATTTAAATGGTGGTGTAGAGGCAGCTGGGCAGGTCTCTGCAGAGTGGTGGTAAGATGCATTGGTGTCCTCACGCTTAAAGTGCCAGCACCCAGCTGCAGGGACAGGGTGCCTGTCCCACCGGGGCCACATTTTTGCTGGTCATAAACAGCACAGGTTTCCTTTTTGCATCTTAACTGTGTTGGCATTTTCTGCCATTCTGAATACGTCTGCATGGGAAGTTAAAACCATCTAACACACCAGACAGCATTAGTTCTGGCCATCAGCATTTCAGCTGTTAAATTAAACAGAAAAAAAAAAGCTTTTTTCTGTTAAGTTTTTGGGTTTTTTAAAATCATAAATTTTGCAAAAAGCTGCATGCTAAATAAAATTTACAGCATGTGCGCATCTGGCAGTACTTATCGTGTACCTAATGGTAACAGGTCCTTTTGTGCTCTTATGCATTTCTTGTGTTGGCAGGTGGCCAGCTCCATATTGGTGGGAGTATGTGTGTATGAGCAGAAGTCAGGGTAAACACGCAACTGATGTGACTATAGAGGAAGCAGATTCTCAGCCATAACTGTGCAGACTTTTTTTAAACTTTAACTCATTTGGAATGACCTTTACTGATCATTTATTCTGATGTTTCACGCTGACACTCAAAAGATAGTAAAATCAGACAGTAAACTACAGAAATAAATACTGTTGCCCTAATCAGCCCAGCTGGTCAGGACCTGGCATTTCTGTTTGCAGAGAAATTCTGACATTCTAAAAATTAATTGCATTATGAATCAAAGGGAAGCAGGAATTTCCAATCCTCTCTGAGCTTCGTGATCTCACAGCATGTTTTTTGACTGTGTTACTTTTTTAATTAAAGCAGTTAAAAGATCCTTCAAATGTATAATTTTGATTCTTTTTGACTTTTACAGTAATGACTATACAGTATATATAAGGTTAATATAAAGACTGAAATGAACGACAGCCTCAAAAAGGAATGACAGCCATATTTTGTTTCAATGTTTTTCTTTGAAAATTTTGTCAAGTCAGTGTGTTCTTCCAAAAAGTAAAATTCAATTAAAACTTTATGAACTGATGTTTTTGTAGGAAATTATACTGCTGAGGGATTTTCACTCAGCAACAATTATCTGTCTGAATAACCTTTGTTTATTTAGACTCTCTTTTTTAAGAAAAGTATAAAAAGTAATGCAAACCATTTAAAATAAAGGTATGCAAAGTGTATAAAGAATGATAACAATCTAGTCTAACAAGGAAACATCCAGAGTTAGAACATGAACACGTTATTATTAAACAGGCTTTTTGTGCTGGGGTACTGAAATGGACTGAAATTTGCTGTGAACTCGCTTGGAGCTTATGCTTTATGCCCTCACAGAGAAACAAATATCCCCTATCTTCTATAGGTCACCCAGAACTGAGCCTAAACAAATATGAATCGCAGGCCTACTTCCTCCACACTCTGGATTGCAGTGATTAATAGCAAGGACAGGGGATAGGAAGAAGCAGATGAACATTTTCCCCATTGTGTTGTTCAGCAAAGTGAATTGGTAAAAATGGTTCTGCTGAATTGTTATTGCCACGCATAGCAGTCTTCATTGCCACGTGCAGAATAGTTGGGAAAGAAAAGTGAATGTTGTAAGAAACATACCTCAAATACAACTCCCTTTTAAGGCAACACCCTGTCACACTTATTTTAGGTCAGTGTACCACTGGTTAGAGGAATGAGCATAATCGCTCTTAGAAATTTCAGACTGGACATTAGGAAAAAAAATTTCGCCAGTAGGGAAATGTCTATCTTTCTCAGAGGACTCAGCCAAAGCTGTAGTTGACTTGGTCTAGAGTTGGCATTGGTTCCATTTCAAGCAGAAGATTGCGTTACATGACTTCCAACCATAATTTCTGTGATTCTGAAATTTCCTTGGAGTAGATGTGCTATTATGAATGCAGGAAAAGTCATAAATCTGCCATCCACCTGCATTAGCCTTCTTCCAGTTCAGGTATTTTTTTTAGCACCATTTCAATGGCCAGTGAAATCACAGGGAGTCTTTAACTATCATTTGGTCAGGCCTTAAAATGTCAGTGATTTTTATTTGTTAATCAAAAAAGCTAGTTTCTGCTCCTGTGTACCCTAAGCTATGAACCTTATGAATTATTAGAAATTCTTAGGGGCCTAGCTTAATCAAGTGAGAAAAGAGAAGAAAGAAGAACCACTTACTGACCCTGTCGCAGGTGATGTGTTTTCTGGATTCCTCTTTCTGGGAAGATTAAGGACAGAAAGCAGGTTTTCTCTGACTTGTCAAAACTGCATCTAGGAACCAGTTTAGGTTTTAATAGCTAGGTCTCCTGAACCATTTCAAACTGCCTCAAGCAAGGTCCTGGTTCTGCACAGCCCATACTGAAGCAGTAGCCATGCGCCATTCACCCCAGAGCTTTTAATCTAAGCTAATAATTGTTAAATAATTATTTTATGGTTGTTGAGGGAGCCTTATAGTAATTGATCCAAAGCACACTGAGATCAGTGGGAGTTTTCCCTCTAACTTCTAATAGGTTTTGGATTTGGTGCATCATATGTATAGAGAGCCACTTGATTTCTCACTGAGTGAAGCATATTTTTACTCTGCAGTTTTGGACCCTGCTTTTTCAGTATCTGTTAATAAAATTTAGATTCAGTCAGACTCTTGATTTTGCCAGTCTGTTTTTGTAATGGGTTGAGTTCAAATTCTGATCAGAGTTTGAAGATTTCCTTGGTCATTTTGAAATACTGGTGTAAAATCAGTCAACCTATCTTACTTCTTTTTCTTGCTAATTATTGGATTTTAGACAAATTATGATTTCAGTATATGACTGAATTACATGACGTGAAATAGTTCTCTCATGGTTTAATCAGCATCACCATGCAGATTTTCTAGGTCATTATCACAAAACCGTGGTGCATTTTCTTGTTCCAACTGGGTTTTTTGCTTTTCTTTAGAGCAGGCTACATTTATTTAGTACAACATTGTTTGCTTTTCTTTATATCTTATTCCAGATACAATTAGAATTCTGCATTAGCTTCATTATTACTGCTATCTGCTAGACAAAGTAATGGACTATAAATTTGATGTATGACTATGTTTCTGTTAAGAAGAAACACACAAAGTATTTCTCCATTAATTTGCATTTAGTGGTATCTTAAATACTTTATATCTTCATTTACAATATTTGAAAAATATATTGAACAGCCCCATAATAAAAGTTTATCTTTTGCAGGAGTGATTTTTAAATCCATTTTGTAATTAAGTTAATCCTGTGTGGCATCTGAACGCTAAATCTAATTACATAATTAGACATCTGCATTATTAACTGATCTGTGGTGACATAACAAATGCATCTTTTGAATTCTGTTGTCTTTGTACATTTGATCTACTAGTTATTTGGTGTACAGCTGGTATAAAAACATACATTTCAACAGCTTTATTATACCAAATTTACCAAGTTGAGATAGAAATGAATGATTTGACATATGGTTACCTAAGCAGCTATAAGTTAGCTACAGATGATTTGTAGCATATTTCAGTATGAAAATTTTATTTCTTATATATCACTGAAATGCAATAAATTGTATTTTGTATGATGGTATTATATGTGAAAATGTCTTCCAAAATTAAATTATTATAGACTGAAAAAAACTTGGTACTGATGGGGAAGCTGAAAAACACAGGTGAGGATGAAACTACATTTAATTGACATTTAAGAATCAGTAGGGAGTTGATGAAATGCAAAGAGATACCAGTCAGCTATTTCTTAGATCAAAGCAGCAACGATAATGCATGATGAGAGAGAAAAAAGATGTTATGAGAAGAGTATAGTCAGCATGGAGACGCGTGAAGAGTAATTAGATCCATGATGTGAATTGGAGTGGATTTGTTTTAGTAGCTTTGTAATAATACTTTCTAAAACTGGAGATCTGTGAGCTGTGAGCAAAAATTGTCACCCCTTGATTTTTTTTTGACAAATGTCCTGTGCATTTAGGTGTGAAAAACTGATTAATTTGAAACAAATATTTGAGATGAAGTTTGGTTTCTAGGCCTACATAAATTTCCATTAGCTTCAGTATTTACAGCACTAATAAGGAATGCATTTTTCTTTATGCAATGAGGTATATTTCTTTATTCATAAATTAGTGCTTAAAAACTATGAAGATATACAATGCAGGTCCTTCAGAAACCCGGAATTAAGACACCGGGTAATCATGTTGGACTTTATCTACCTGGAAGGAGAGGATATATTGATGCACAAAGTGAAGATAAGAGTTTGTGTTGGGGTGCTTGTTTCACTAGTATGGCTATTCTACCTAAAGGAACAATCAGACCGTTGTGTTTTTCCCATACGGCGAATGGTGTTAGAACACCAAGGTCCCTTATGTGGGATCTGTGGAGATTCTGTGACATAGAGATTTATATTCCATGTCTTTGCTTAAGGTTGCATTTAACATACTTCGCAACATTTCTATACCTCCTTTTATCTCTCTTGGTTACATAGATTCATGTATATCACAATATACCTGTAAGTGGACCAGGGGGTTGTATTAGTGGATAGGCACCCAGGCACCCAGCTGGCCTTCAGGTAATCGTTTTGGATTCAGTTCCTAGGTTTTCATGGTGCCTTGGCCACATTACATAACTTACTGCACCCTGGGAAATCTGCCTTCCCCCCCCCGCCATTTTTAGTACTTTATCAGTTAATATTATGATTGATTTAGAACAGAGATTGTCTGTTTCTACATTTTTGTCCTTTACCTGGAAGAATCTTGGTTGAACCACCAGGCACTAAAAATGAGATGAAAATTGTATCCATTTTACAGAAGCATAAGGAGAGCACACAAAGACTATTTGATGTAGATTTAGTTTCTCAAAAAGTTTGTGTCAGTAATAGAACAGAAATGGAGCTTTTCTAGTTCTTTTACATATCTTTTTAATGGTTGTGTGACATGTCCTCTGAGGAAAAGTTGAACCTTCAGCAGATATGTGCTGAGGATGCTGCCTAAAGGCTTGTCATTGTAAAGGTGTCAGAAAATTAAATGAAAGAGAACAAAAAGAGAATCTTTTTAAGAGAGAAATAATTTCATCTCCTGAAATGTTTCATGTTTGACATATCCAAGTTCAATGAATGTCAAATAGTAGAGCCATTTTGCATGTTTATTTTTACCGTCACTAACCTGGATACCCTTCCTCTAAATTCCACATCTCTTGTTCCAGCCAGCTTCTGTTTCTGCCCCGGAAAAGCACGATGTTGAAAGATTTTTGAGGCAGCAACTAAAATAGTAGCCATTTCATGCACTACTCTGCTTTCTGTGCAGTCAGAGCAGATGTGTCATTGCATACCAACCACATGCTGGAAATCTGGCAAAACTACAGCATAGATCTTCAGTCAGCCTACACAGAGACAAAAATCTTTCCCTATGCCTGTGAATACTCTTGGTCTTTTGCTTCTTGGGACCGATGGTGGCTTCTGAATGCAGCTCAGCCGTGTAAAAAGCTTCAAGCTACAAAATAAGCCTCAAAGTTGGCTTACCTCCAATACCATCTGTGCTTTTAGATCTTAAACATGTATCTATTCAGATGTGTTAACATGTGCAAATCCATTGTTTTATTTAAAGTACCAAAAGACAATGAAAAATAAAAGGGGAGAAAAACCACCCGCAGCGTGAAAACCCCTAATGTTGTTTTTCATTGAAGAGGTTGTGGGGACAGAATACCACTTCTGCTGTTGATTGTAAGTGTTGTATTTCCTGGGTGAATGATGTGAAGACTATTACTATGTGATGTATAGTAACTCAAAGTGGAGTTTTGCATGTGAATGGTGTCATTCTGAAGTCATAAAATAGTTACTTGCCATGAAGAAAGGCAGTTGATTTTAGGCCAAGTGCCTGCATTTTATCTAGTCATCATTATGGAAAATTAATTTTTATGGTCCTTCATTTGGTAGATTCTGAGGTCTCTGTTATGTTCACAGAAGAAATTCTAGCTTGTACAGAGTAGTACTGCTACTGGAGTAGTAATTCTTAAATTATTTCTTCATGAAAATAGTTCATCTATAACAGAATATGGATATAAAATCCATGCCTGTATGCAACATCCTATATATCTAATAGATAAAAATCCCTCTGGAATGCAAGAAAAGTGTCCCATTACCTTTAGGGAGCTTCAGATAAGTCCCTACATTTTATATAGAGACTCAGTAACAGGTATGGTGAGCGCTCAAGTATTACACCTTTTTCATTACTTTCACAATATGCAGTAAAATCACATGTAAGAAGTCAGCAGCTAAACTACTCAAGTTTTCTGGAAGTCTTGGCATTGTGGCTCCTATCGGCTTTGGTAGTGACCGTGTCTTTGCTTCCTGTTCATCTTATTGCATGTTGCTTTCCAAACACCTACAGTATGTCAAGTTAAGTGTGAAATAAGGTATAATAATTACATATGTTTTAATTCTACAAGTTGTCATTAGGTGAAATGCTATAGCTTGTGCCGTGCGGGCAAGCAGAGAGGATGATTGGAACAGCCCATTTAGGCCTCAGAGTCTCCAAGTCTAGGATCTGTAAGTATAGCCCATTTTGAAAGCTGCTAAAACTGCTAACCTTGCCTCAGATTCCATTCTCTGCACTGTTCAAAAAAGGTTACTGGACGCAGTTGTATCTGGAGCCTTCCCAGTTTTTTAAGTAACACCCTGCAACAAATCCTCTCTTGATGCCTATTATGCTACTCTGCCGCAATTATTCCAGAGACATTCATGCCAGTCACCTGTCAATCCCATGTCCATTTCTCTGAGAGTAACAGATTGCTGAACTGTACATATGCCACTGTCAGAAAAGTTGCCAGTGATTTCTCACTCATGATTTTCAGTTGCTATTCCCTACTTGGGCATTCTACAAGGAGGAAAATACAAATACTTTTCAATATTTCCCCACTTTTATCTACCTGTATTTTTTTATTTCTTGTGGTTGATATGATGATTATTTCCTACTGCTCCAAGCTGCCAGATTGGTGTGCGTTATGCATGTCACTGGTCCATCGGCAACCACCAAACCCTAGATGCTGCTGAACCCTTCCTATGTTAGATAGAAACAACAGAGATGATAGCTTTAAATCAGCAGCTTCTTAGTCTGGCAGTGCAAGCAATCTGAGATCATATAAATGCCAGCAGCATTTATATGCTGCTCCCCTGATGGGACTGTCTGCTTTTTTGGCTCTCTGAAACAAATCTTTCCTCCTGGCTGTCCAAATTTTGCTTGGAATGACATCAAGTTAAACAGCTTTTACCAGGTTGAGAACTGTTTCTTCCCCTGCCTCACAACTGTTCCCTGGGCATCTGCGAGGCAATGAGATGTGCTGCCATGTTGAGGTGGAAGCTGGAGTTAAAAGGTTTCATAGAGTGTAGACACGAGGAGGAGGAAGTCTTAAGCAGCATCATTATGTAGGTTACCATCATTAACCTACTATTTTTAAGAGATTGGATGTGTAATTAGTGACAGATAATTATCACAAGTTCTTTTCCATCCACTTTATGTTCCTTTTCCTTCTCTTCTTTGCAAAGCTTCTTTTTGAGAGAGCAAGCAATTAGTATTATTTCAGCTTCATGAATTCTACTTAACCTGGGAAATAAAATATTATTTATTTGCTCTTTATTGACAGATGATGTGCCTGAAATGGTAAACTTTGATGGTGATTTAATAAGTCAGGCCTTAACCTAGAAACACTGCACTGTGACCGCAAAAAGCTTTCCATGTTTTAACATTTAGATCTATGATTGCTGCTTGCATGTTCTATTTATTTATGAAAAAGATTAATTTATTCATTTGTACTCAGTATCCATTAGACAGGGATGATATCCTGCACAGTGATGGATTGTCAACTAAGGCCAAAGACTTTCCCTGAACAAGAAGTCTATTTTAGCAAATAGCATAGCCCACAAAGGAAGCCGAGAATGTCTGGAAGGTTGGCAATTTTTGAATGCCTTGTGTTTATTATATATGTCTATTAAATGGCTCTGATGGAAAAAGAAAAAAAAATAATCTGACATCTGCACTTCTGCATAATGCATTTAGGGTCTTTTATATTTCTGTACTTGATTATTCCCAAATAGGATTCATTGGATACCTTACCAAGTAAAGCAAGGATTTCATTGAAACAATATAATAGTACTGAAGTTACCTTTCCAATATTTGGTGTTATAATTTTATTACTTCTGCTTTACTTTAGCTAAATTTACATTTAGTGTTTGAAGTCCTCGGCTACTGAGGTGCTTAGATCCCACTGATTTCAACAGGAGTTAGTTACATTGGGACTCACAACTCCTTGAGGAAACTTTTGTGTCATAGCATAGGATTCATGTCCTGATATCAGTTACCAAAAACTGTGCACCTACTCTAGCGTAGTTGTCTCTTATAGGCAGTGGCCCCAGATCCTGTTTGTCTAAAGCAATTAGACATCTGTCTTAGCTAGATGAGTTGAATCGATCTGTGGATGTTCTTGTGTCTCCCTCTTGACTACAGCAGGACCTAGAAAACCAGAACAGAATAGTTTCTCAGTAGGCTCTCTACTTCTAGGCGAGATCAATCCCACTCCATACATGTAAGCCCTTCTTAGGTTTCTAAAAGCTTTTAGCTTAACTTACTAGGTAGTATCTATGAATGTTGTGAATGTGAAAAATCTGACAGTCTTCTAGGTACTGAGAGCAGTATATATGAAGCTGTATGATTACTTCAGACCACCAACCATAGGACTGTTTTGGGCCTACCTTTCCTACTTCGTGTCTACTCAACATCTTCTGCTACCCTGATTCTACCACAGGGACTTCCTGACCTGCCCTTCTACGGCCTCTTTCTGAACTGTCTCGTCAGAGACACTTTTTCTGGGCCTCAACTGATGTTTTCATCAGATTATTCTGATGCCAAACCAGTGCTGGCAAACATGGACCACAGGCCATGTTGTATAGTAACCTATATGACATCAAGAAGCTCCCTGTCGATATTTACTAGTTTACACTCCTTACTGCTAAGGCTGCCACATTTTTATTACGGGAACTGGCAAATGCATTTAACGTACAAAAAGATTACAGAAATCCCACAGAGTACTGTAGGGAGATAAGCTGCTGTTTAACGAAATTTGTGAACTGCATATTTATCTGCTGATAAGCAGTGTTTGCCAGCAGTGCATCCTGAAAAAATAGTTTTTGGTGTAGTAGGTGGGGCAGGCTAGAGGAAATGTGTTGTTGAGACTTAATGAGATGTGTGAGGACCTAGTAAATAATAAAGAGAAATGTGGGACAGTCATTGTGCTGGGTAGCTTGGAGTAGATGTTGAAATGGATGATGGTGGGACAAAGCTGGGGATGTGTGGCATTTGTAGGTTGCGGGATGCGTCTGTGGGATGAGGATGAGAGAGTGGAACTACAGGAGTGGAGAACATTAGCAGTTGTATTTCTGATCACTGGCTCATTGTCATATATGTGTTATGGATTAAAATAAATAACTTTTGCTCATAGCAACGGCTTTTTGTTTTTAACATATGGGCCCAAAGCAGAAAAACGGTACAGTTACACGGGTAGACATGCATGTCACAACTGATAGTTCAAAAGGAAGAAAGTCATATATTCTAATATGTTTTTTATTGAATTAGATGCTAGTTCTCCTGGTATCCTCTACAGCTTGTTGGAAATCAGTCTGGCTCTAGAAATACTGCAACAGGGAAGCGTTCTCAATTTTAGAAATGGAGGTTGATGGAGGTATGTTAAACTGAGGAGGTGAGTCAGACTCTTCTCTTGATGTAGTTAGTTCCTTTCTCTCGCTCTCTTTTTTTTTTTTTCTGTAGCACATCAGGGGCCTAAAATAATTTATCCATTAATAAATTAGGTTTCACTTTTCAAGGTGATAGATACTTAGATCCTGATTTGCAGAATAGCCATAGCTGGGAAATGCTATTGCATCTGTATAGCTGCTTATATGTACTAATACAGATTATTTCTAGAACATTTTGTATCAGATTAGAAAATGTGATACACAGGTGTATGTAAAAAGCACAAAAACCACAGGCTATGAAGTGACTCCGTATTTACTTACAGGTACAAAAATTTACTTGTAAGCATTGGAGGCAAATGTTGTAAATGAATCTCTCACTTCAAAACCGTACATTTACACCATTAAAAACATAACATTTAAAATACATATTAGCTTGAGATGTTTCAAATTCATTTTGACCTTCTAGTTCTTGCTACTCTTACTTGAAAACAGACATCCAAACAGCACACATGGCTTTGAAAATTGCAGCATTAAACATTGAGACCATGAAAATATTTTGCAAGTTCTTGGAATTTTTAGGTTTTACAGCAAAGGCTAAGTTTAAAGAAAGCCTTTCTCACCAGATCTTATAATAAAAGCATCCCTGCATCTGTGTCTCACACCAGCATGACATGACATGACATTCTCCTAGGGGAATACATCAGCTTGCAGAGACCTTCGCCCACATATAGGTCAGTTCTCTTTTGAACAGATGTGAGATAATTGCAAGAGGTGTGAGAGCCTACATAGCTGGGTCAGAGGGTGAATTCTGCTCTCATACCAATGCAAACTCTTACTGAGTGTAATATTTACATATGTGGGAAAACAGAATTTGGTCTGGTGGTTTCACAGGTGAACAAAAGGGCTGGATTTGGCCTGGTGTCCTTACTCTTCAATTGTGTATGAGCCTAATTGAATATTAGCATAATTAAACTCACCATGTATTGACAGATTGCATTTCACACTGACTTCCACACTGTGACAGGGAAAGGGAATTTGCTTCAGGTGCTATTGCCTTTTCCTAATGGCCTGAATAGATGGAAACGGGAGGGGGAGCTGTGGGAACAGGAAAAAGAAAGGGAATTATTACTTTGCTTTTAATAAAAGAGGAAGAGGAACAGCTCCAATTTGTTTTAAACCTACCTGTTCTCACCTAAAAGACTACTTTGTTTAACCTAACAGAAAGGGGGCTAAGAAGGCATAGGGTTGCCAAGTATAAACATGCTGGGCAGTGAATGCTGGAGAGGAAAAAAAGATTGCTTAATGTGAGAGACACTATTGGCACGTGAACAACTGACTGTAAATAACAGACAGGAATAAACACAGGCTGGAAATCTGAAGGTTTCTAATTCATTAGAGTGATTAGAGTTCTGCCTCCCAGTAGGAGGAAGAAAAATTCTAAGCACTGTTAAGATAGAAATTGGCAGGTTACTAAAAGCTTTGGTGACTGAACTAGCAGGCAACTAGTATAAGAGCTCCAAAACCTTTCTCTTATACTTCTGTGGGTTTGAGGAAGGAAAAGTAAATCTAGACTGGTGTTGTAGATAGTCTTCTGGGAGACCTCCAGCTTCTGTAAGCAAGAGCAGGTTCACAAGAGGAACCTACAAATATCCCAAGGTATTAATGTAGTATTTATGGAGGGGTGACTTCTGCTTTAAATTTGTGTTCTGCATCTGGCAGAGGAGAAGGTGCCTTGCACATGTGCTGTAATTACTCTGTCTGCTGGCTTCTGGGAAGGGAAAAGAGCAGCATTGCTGTAGAAAATGCCTGCAATAACCTTGTTCAGTCATCTGTCTGCAAAGGAGGATGCATACCTGTGAATCCTCAGGGGAGTAAGGTGCTTCTTTCTGCCTCAGGGTTAGCTACCAAAGTGTGCTAGAAGAGCAGAGTCCAAGTGCTTGCTCAAATATCCTTAGCTGCTCCTGCTGCCCAGGTTAGATGGCTGCCTTGGTTTTTCCTCTGCATGTAAGACACCCATGTTTAAAGCTTTAACTGTGATTTTCAAAGGTCTCCATGGTAACAGCTTCAGCTACCTGAGCTAACACACCTGTCTTGGCTGTGATCATCATCAACACCTATCATCCCCTGGAGAAGGGGAATTACAACCCCCAGTGGGTGCTACCCAGAAGATGGAAAGAGAGGTGGAATTCAGTGTTGAATTCACTTCCACATGCCATCAGAATAGCAACAAGCTGCAATACTCCCAAGAAAATCTACTTCAATAATTCAACGGATACAAAAAAACCACCCAACAAGTAATTTCCTGCCTGGTGAGAGACAGAAAGAAAATATGAGTTTCTTCTAAAATTAGTAAGGTATTCATATCCTACAGTGCTAATAGTGATATTAAACCTTCCCCCTCAATAGAACACATGGAAAGTGAGTGTGGTGTTCTTTCGATTCACTTAATAGTATGAGTAAGTAGAATTCAATAAATAGAACATGCGCTACAGACTTATGAGTTGTTCTGTTTTTGTGAGATGCTTCTTTCCTCATGGTTCTTCATAACACCCTCAGTCACAGTTATTTTGCTGCTATTTAGTGAAGATTTCCCCGTTTCTTAACTGGTCGTATTTCTTATTAAGAAAATTTAGTTGAGGCTTTGGTGAAATTATATAGTAAATATATTAAGCAATATAAAATTGCACATACCATTAAAATTATAATTCTAATATTAAAAATAGTATAAAATACATTCAGTAATCAGAGTTGAAAACATTTTCTTTATGATGTTAGTGTTGTTACAATGACAAGAAAGTATTTTAATGTCAAACTGGAATTCCATTGTTCTTTTTTATTTAGACCTGTCTTACAAAGCTATTATTGTGTACGCTAGTATTTTGTTCTATACACTTTAGACAAAAACACTGTATCTGTGAAAGACGGGATTGTACAGAATAGTAGTGCAATAGTAATTTAAAATGATATTTCTACTGCCTCATGCAATGTGATCTGCTTTTGTTTAATTCACACCATAGCTAAATCATTTCCTCCTACTAATAAAAACATGACAAAGTGTTCTTATTCTAGTTGCACTATGTCAGTTGTCAGTAATTGTGTGGCTTATTTAACAGAGATTTTCAGCTAAAAACCCCTGCTGTCACTAATAAATGGGGTCATTTTAATCATTATTTGTGGGTGAAATGAATAATCTTAATGCTTAAATAGGAGCTGTAAAGTAGCTGCACAGTTAACCTGCGCTTTATCTAAATTAGAGGTAAAAAGAGTAATAACTGAAGACCGAATCAAAACCTAGCCCCGCCACTTTCTGAACTAAGGCTGTAAGTCTATATTATTAATGCTTTGCTTGCGTGCGTGGCTTTTGCTTTACTTATTAAACTGTCTTTAGCTCAACCCAGAAATTTTCTCACTTTTACTCTTCTGATTCTCTCCCCCATCCTACCAGGGAAGGGGAGTGTAGGGGATGGGAAGTGAGCGAGCGGCTGCATGGTGCTTAGCTGCCGGCTGGGGTTAAACCACGACACAATTATCAAAACGAGCTACCTTTTTCACACAGGCTCAAACTTACCTATTCTTCAGGGATCAGTGATTATGTTGGCAAAGCCAAATGCATGCTGTCCTACCCTTGTCTACCTCATCCTGGACTGTGATTGAATCCCAGAGCGTGAAAGGCTACATAAAACCTGCACGCACGTGGCGTAGGTGCAATGAGATGGAATACATAGATACATGTGTAGTGCTTTCACAGCGGTGGGAATACATGTACAGGCTTCAGGCTGAAGACATGCTCATAATTCAGTTTGTAGTGACTTTCTAGGCTCTACTCCCAGTTAATGTTGCCAGTGTTCCCTGATGACCGAGTCTGGTAATGGTGTTAATGGACAAAGCACAGCTTTTCTGAACTATTTGAGTAACAGAGACACAAACCCCTGCGTGACAATACCTGTAGTAATAAATGTTCAACCTCTATGCACCATTTAGGTGGTTTTCATAGAGTATAACCTTCTTAGAAAAGCAATTTTTTATGTTTTTCATTTTAATTCATAGGACAGAAGCAGCAGCAGGTTTGCCAGATAACAGGGCTTCTCTGGATGCGGGAAGTTTATGAAAGGCCTGGAAGCTGCCCTCTCTCTGGGCTGAGTGGGATACTAAATGTTATTAAAACTGGGGTGGGGAGGGAGAGAGTGAGGTGTCTACCTGAAAACAATTGCATCGGTGCTGTGAGAGGCTGGAGGATGCTGCGGGAGAGGCGCTCATGCTATTATTACACACTTGTATAGTTTAAACAGAATCTTCTACAATAGACTTGTGAATGTTTCCTCTTTATGAAAATGAACTATTCGGGATTTATACAGGATAGCTGTCGAGAGGTGGATCATGCTGTTGTTTAAACACCTTCATCTAATACTTTTGTATCTTGCAGGGATTCTGTTAGAACAAAACCACTAAGGATTAGAAGATGCTGAACTACTAAGATGCTATACTACTATTTCTAAGGAGAAATATAAGTATCTAAACAAGAAACAATTAAAAAAATTTCTCCCAGAAAAGGGGAAGTTTATCCCAGAATAACGAGCTACTGCAAACTTTTGTTACAGCCTGTTTTGCTAATTTAATGCCTAGGTCTTATGAATTTATTTTGATTTGGTCCATACTAAATCCTAAAACTAAGCTTTGGCTAGAAGAGGTCACAGTACAATGAAGTCAGAGAACTTGTATTTATTATAATTTTTAAATTAACAATGACAGGACCTATCTCTAGTAGAGCACCTGAAGATGAGATGAAACTGTTGTGCAGAAAAAGGTATAATCAAAAAGGTATAATCAAAGTCTTCAGAAGTGTTCAATATCTACTTTTAGAATTACGTTAGAAAATGCCTACTTGCAAATGTACCAGCATTATTCCTTGATACTGAATTCCCTGATAATGAATCAGATTCCATGGAAATGATTTCTGAATGTAATTCATTCAGAATTGTTTATGAAGTTTCTTATCACATGGTTTTCCTTGTGACCAAAGTTTCCATGAGATAAACTCATAAATGAGCCCATCCAGCAGAAGATTGCTCAAGACTCTAATAGGCCACAAATTGGATTGCTGAACAGTCCTCTAATCTGTTGTTTCTGTTCTTCTTTCTGTATAACTAAGACTAAGGAAAAAAAAGCTATGAGCTGCTGTCAGTTGTCATTATGCTCAACTCAGATAAAATGTCCTGACCTGTGAGAGGTAGGTCAAATGTCAGAGAAGGCTTATGGGAAACAGTAGAAGGTTGAAGGCTTCTAAATAAGCTTTGCAAGTATTTACCTCTTTTATAGAAAATAGCTGTGAATTTCCAAACCAGAAAAATTATAGAAAATGTTGAAGCCTGTCTTCAGCGACCCTGTTCTATACTAATCTCTTGTCAGGCATATTGATGAGTTAAGTGGTTTAATAATTATTTCACCATCAGAGATGACACATATTGATGTCTATTCAGCAGACAGCTTTTTTATATTTTGTGTCTGGATTAGACCAGCTTAAGTCATGATGTTTAATGTTGTCTGTGTATATACATTCATGATAAAACTTGAACCAACGTGTTTTAATTTGACTGAATTTGCTAATCCATTCAGTTGTACACAGTAATCCATTGTACAGGCAACAAATTAATAAAACCCTGAAGTTTACAAGAAAATTAATATCGATTTACAATAAAAAAAATTAGTACTTCTCAGGGCTACATTGATTCTCCATGTGTAGATTTTGATGGTAGTTATAATGGTCTCTAACTTATTTTTTGTTAGCTGGAGGAATGACTTGAACTAGGGACTTGCTCATGAGAGGAGATGGTCAGCCAAAATGGTGATTATCAAGTAAGAAACGAACCATCGAACCCACAATTTTGTGAATGCAGCCTGAAAATTTTTGTTCAAGCTGAAGTACTTGCACTTTCATGTATGATATCACCATTTTTCACTATAAAAAACCTGCATTTGGTAAGTAAATACATCTGAGTGTGCCTAGCTTGAAATGAAGCAGGTTAAATGTGGAGAATAGGGAGCATGATCAGCACTTAGAAACACTCCAGACTGAAGTAATTCTCTTTTATGTATTGGTAAACGGGATGCAAATTCAGAGATATATGTCAAGGAGTAAGAACCAGGCTATTCAGTCCAATCTGTAGTACCCTTTAACTTGTATGGTAATATTATTACTGTGCTTATTTATAAAACATTAAATGTATATTGAATGGCTTTACAGGCAAATAGATTGCTGGCTTGCAAGCACAGAACAACCTTGTTGACTTATGGGATGAATTATTACTCTCCCAGTTCTTACACCACTGCTGTAGCCAACACAAAATATCCTTTCCTTGGGCATGCTAATGGAGAGGACACCCTGGCTGAATCTCCCTACCCTTTCTCCTCTCCTCTCTTTCTTCTGTACTGAAAGATTGCACCTGTGGTGCGTTTCCAGTTTGACAGAAGTGGCCGTTATGTCCAACCTTAAATCATTAAAGGATGCTGTGTTGTTACTTGATCAATTTATATTAGTCTGACCCCACTGAAATTTTCAAAGCAAAATATATGGTATTTTGACTTCCTGAGGAGAACGGAATATATAGTGTAAATAAACAATTGTCCATTGAATACTTTCCCCCGAATATTAATATATAAACCAGTTATCTCTTGAGTCATACCAAGCTTGTTTGAATTTTGTTGCTGTTGAAAATACATTTTGAGTGTTCTTACAGTTCTTCTTATAATGCATAATAAATGGAATCACTTTTATTCTTTTTTAAAAAGCATGTAAAAAAAAAATCTTCAATTCTATGTGAACATAACCTATGTAGACACTAATTTATGTAAATGGTAATACTTCCTACAGTATTTTCCCCCCAGCTCTAACCAGCCAGAACACCTCTGTGTCAGGTACTTCTCCATTATTATTTCTTCATTGGCCTTTTATCTTTCTTACTTTTAATGTTGTAGGTGATATGTTTTAGATTAAAACAGCGTATTAATGCTTAAAATGCTAAAGTCATGTTGATGTAGAAATATTATAAACCTTTTTTTATTCACTATAAAGATGTCCTTTGGAGCCATATAATTTGCATGCCATGGTTAGGTGTCTGTTCAGAAAAGAAAAATATAATGAGTTTCAGTAGAGTTGGCGGGCTTGTTGTATTGTAATTTTGCTTTATTGCTACGATTATACCAATTCTAGAGGATAAACAGGTGAGCGCTGCCTCCGCCTCAGTTATATGGAGTGCTCCAGACATAAGAAGTTTCTGTAAGGACTGTTGGGACAGTGGGACAGCTCTTCCAAGTGAGATAACAGGACCTGAACAATGCCATCTGTACAAAACCCTGAAGTTTCAATATGGAAATACTGGTTTTGTAGCTGTCCACCTTTTAACTGCCTTGAATATTAACTTTACCCCCAGTAGTGCATCCTCTTGTTTGCTGAGAACTTCATTGCAGTATTTTCCTGCTATAGCTATTCCAGTCACAGAAAGAAGCTTGTGATCAATAAACAGAAGCTTTCATTTTAGGCATCAATCCTTTATTAGTAAATACGGAGATCTTCAGCCTTCTAGTAATAATTCTCACAATCCTTTTTTTTTCTTCAGTGAATGTCAGAAATAGATTTTAAGTCATTTCACCAGACCCTGACACACCATAAAACTAGTAGGCAGATAATGCTGTATATCACAAGAAAGTGTGATGGTTGGTGCCTTTTTAGCCATTCTCTAAGTACTGCATGGGCAGCAAGAAGGGCAGGATCCATCTCCTGCTGGTGTGTGGAGTCAGTAATACTCTAATCTCTGTCCTTGATCAAAACACCTGTATACAAACTATGACTACCTATGAGAAATAACTCATTTCATAGCAGATGGCTTGACACGTTGAAGTGGGTAATAGATAATGTAATTTTTGCATACTGTCAACTGATGCACATTCATGCAGGAGTTATAAGCTACAATCTGATAAAATAAACTGCTGACCTTGGATGCCTTTCTATTCTTGAAGTCGGACAATTCACACTTGAATTGACCAGTTGGGGACAGAAATTTATACAGTTTTAAAATTGTTGGTTTTAATACATAAGGAAAAGAAAGATGCTTGGATAACTGAAATTTGATGACAAAAAAATCTGGATCTCTAATACAGAGATGAAATTTATTATTTTTTTTGCTTAGCACACAGGAGTCAGAGTATAAGAAACGGTAATATTCTAGCACATCTTCTACATCTGCAGGAGCAGTTAGGTGTTTTGCTCTGAATATCTGTATCATATTGATTTCAAATAATCATATGAAAATGTTTAATTACTGGTTTGCATGTGCTCTTATTATTAGAGATATAGTATGAGTCATTAAGTGTAACGTTTCCTTGAAACAGCCTATACAGAGACTTCATCTCTTCTACCACTTTATCTGTACCTCAGAGCTTGTCTCTTATCCTAAAAAAGATAATTTATATGTTCCTTGAACTTAAAGTTTAATGTTATATAAAGTACACGTGTATCAAAAGAAAAGCAATCACTTTGTCATCATGTTAATTATGGTATAGTAAAACAATGTAAACAAAATCCATTCACAAGGAAAAAAAAGAAGTGTTATTTTTAATAGATTTGCAAAGAGGTTGATTATGGTAAATTTCTGAAACATTTAAATGATCAGTGTAACAACTTTTGTTTATGTAGCATAAATATTGACTTCTGAAATATAGTTTCTGCTGGTTTGAATCCAAGCCCAGTAAAATTAGAGAAGCTTGAGATTGAAGTCTTATAGTAGAAACATTTTCTATCTGAAATATATTATGAGGAAAACAAACTAAAAGCCTTGGCCAGACTTTGAAAAGTTAAATAATCTTGGTGAAACATAGTTAGAAGCATGGATTTTTACCAGCGTCAGTTACAGTTGTATTCACTGTAAAGCTGTTTATCAAATAGAACACTCAAATGTCTTTTTACAGAGAAAAGAAAAAAACACCACACCAAAAAAAACCCCAAAAGACATTATAGAATGTTTAGAGGTTTAAATATCTGCAGTGGATTTTAGGAGTTATTTAAAAAAACATCTTCCAAGTATTATTTCTTTGTAATTTGTGAAGTCACGTTTAGTCTTGACTACTATACGTGCTTATTTCTGATCTGTCAGCACACAGCATCCTCATAGGCAAGCTTAGGCAGTGTGGGTTGGATGAATGGACAGTGGGGTGGATTGAAAACTGGCTGGCAGATAGAGCTCAGAGGGTTGTGATTAGTGGCACAGAGTCTAGTTGGAGGTCTGTGACAAGTGGTGTTCCCCAGGCGTCCCCTGTACTGGGTCCACCCCTCTTCAACATATTCATCAATGACCTGGATGAAGGAATAGAGGGTACCATCAGCAAGTTTGCTGATGACACAAAACTGGGAGGGGTGGCTGACACACCGGAAGGCTGTGCTGCCATTCAGCGAGACCTGTGCAGGCTGGAGAGTTGGGCAGAGAGAAACCTCATGAAGTTCAACAAGGGCAAGTGTAAGATACTGCACCTGGGGAGGAATAACCCCATGCACCAGTACAGGTTTGGGGTGACCTGCTGGAAAGCAGCTCTGTGGAAAGGGACGTGGGAGTCCTGGTGGACAACAGGATGACCATGAGCCAGCAATGTGCCCTTCTGGCCAAGAAGGCCAATGGCATGCTGGGGTGTATCATGTGTGGCAAGCAGGTCACGGGAGGTGATCCTCCCCCTCTACTCTGCCCTGGTGAGTCCGCACCTGGAGTCCTGTGTCCAGTTCTGGGCTCCCCAGTTCAAGAAGGACAGGGAGCTGCTGGAGAGGGTCCAGCAGAGGGCTACAAAGATGGTTAGGGGGCTGGAACATCTTTCTTATGAGGAAAGGCTGAGGGACTTGGGTCTTTTTAGTCTGGAGAAGAGAAGACTCAAAGGGGGGATCTCATCAATGCTTATAAATACTTAAAGGGAGGAGTGCCGGGAGGATGGTACCAGTCTTTTTCCAGTGGTGCCCAGTCATAGGACAAGAGGTAATGGGCACAAACTTGACCATAGGAAGTTCCATCTAAACATGAGGAGGAACTTCTTTCCTTTGAGGGTGGCAAAGCCCTGGAACAGGCTGCCCAGAGAGCTGGTGGAGTCTCCGATTCTGGAGACATTCCAAACTGGCCTGGACGCTGTCCTGTGCAACCTGCTCTAGGTGTCCCTGCTCTGGCAGGGGGGTTGGACTAGATGATCTCCAGAGGTCCCTTCCAACCCCTGTGATTCTGTGTTTTTTCCTGGTAATAAGAAAATATTCTAATGACCTGAAAGCTTTTCAGGTACACAACCCAACAGCCTATTACTGATAGGTAACAGCTTTCATCTGCTACTGAATTAAGCCTCAGGTCTTTTTGCTGCAGTTTAACATTTCCTGTCTTAGTTAATTAATGACACCTTTTCTAATTTAAAGGAAGTATTCCAAACTATAAATGGAAAAAGAATAATATAATGCAAATATATATAACATTTGTCTACAATACTATGTAATAAATATGTATAACAAATAATACATGATTTTGCAAAACCAACTCCATCATGTAACCAATTTTAAAAAAAAATCACTGGTAAATTTTGTGTGTGGTTATGAGCATTTGACAGCATCAGATATGTATTAAGAGGAAGCCTGATACGTAATGTCATCATCTAGTTAGTCAGTGATAGCATTCTGTTTCCATCTAAGTTCTTAAAGACCTATGATAAGCTGACAATGTCACAGTAACATCACGTTTAAAAAAATTGTTTAGTAAGACTTTTTTCAAACCCATATATCAAATATTCATTCTCATTTTTTCAGAAGGACTCACAGCTAGGGTGTTCCTATGACTACAGTTCTTGTTCCACATCTGCTGCTTTTCTCCGTCCCATTCTCCCTCTGCACAGTAAAAATCTACCGCTAGTGTGCAAATGGAGTAGCACCTTACTTGGTGACTATCTGTTGACTATTAAAATGGTTAGAGATGAACTGCCCAGAGAACACAGTAATACCTGGCACCAGTAAGGGCAGGTCTGCGCAGTGCTAGTGCAGAGCGTATGTTCTTGCCAACCACATGATGGCTAGGCTAAGAAAAAGAACAGAGGAGACAAAAAAAACCCGAAACCCACACCTCCCCACTCCAAGAAACCAGAAGCAAATTGCACTGATCAGTTCCCACCCACCATTCAAAATGCAACCCAGAGCCATTTCGTACTTTGTTCACAGGGTCATTACTGGTATGACAATATCATCTCTTTGTTTTTAGAATCTGTCATCCCCTGGCTGAAGGGCTTGACTCCAAGGGTGAGTACTGATAAGGACGTGGAAGCTGCTGGGAAATTCCATGCAGAATGAAGGGATCTGTTTTAAGCTTGATGCAGCTGCATAGTCTCACTTACACCTGTCTGCAAAACAGGGGATTTGGTGAGGCACCCCACCACAAAGCCTTCCTTACTCTCATGTTTTCATGTAGGCTGACAATTCTGATGGAAGAGGCAAGTTATCATGTACTCTGTACCAAAAACTAAACAGAGGACAGCCTGACCTTTCTTTAGTATATAGAAGCAGTTATTTAAATGAAGAAAAATAACATTTCTAAATGAAAAAAACCCAAAACAAATCCCACCAAAACCCAAAACCCATCCAGCCCAACTTTTTTTGTGTCTGATTTTCTAGCCACCTTTGATTTATTTTTCTGTCATTAGGAAAAAAACAAATCAGAACTGTGATGACAACCATAGGTGACATTATTGAATGTTTTTCTACATTGTAGTGGGGTGTAGTTCTGATTCTTGTACTTAAGATCATCTTACTGGGTTGCATAAAGGTCCCCTTACTTTAGATCTCTGTGTTTTTAAACTTTCAGTTTATATTTTCTCTTTGGTTTCATCCAGAAAGATGAAACCAAAGGAGAGGGCAGGGAGGGAATTGTTTCCTTTGCAGGCTTTAAGAAATATTATGAAAATGTTTTTAAAGAGTGGGGTTTTTTTCCCCAAATTGTATATTTTAGTATCTTTAATGCTATAATAGCTGATGGTAATAAGCTAACATTTGAATGGGGAAAAGTCCACAGTGTGATACATTTTTTTGTTCTCTCACTGAGGTTTATTTGATTTGACATATGCATATGTGTAACTCACAAATTATACAGCACACTTCATATTCATTTGATTGCAATACTGTGTAATTTGTGTGTTTTAATTAAATCAGCTACATGCTCAATTCCTTAGCCTCCTGAATTATTCCAATATGGTGCAAATCAATTAAAATTTCTAAATATTTATTTCAAGGAAATGGAAATAAGGGTGAAGGGATCTTCTCCAATTGGTAACATTTTTTTACAGAGGCAAGCAATTCTTAGAGGACCAGGAGCCAGGAACTCTCTGTTTTTTGCATACTTTAATATTTCTTATAGTTTAAAATCTTAATGAGTAGAACTTTATAGCTTGAACCTAAAAACGAAACTAAAATATATCCATTATAGTGAGATGAGAAAAACTACAATTTTTCAGCGTGAGAGAGACTAATTCTTCTGGGTTTTATGGAACTATTATGGTTAATTATGTTAATTAAGGTAGTGACTAGAAATTCCTGAGAACGGAACCCTCCTATATTAGTCTGCACAAGCACAGAGTGCACAGTAGAGTTTACAAATAGACAGGACAGACATTCAGTGAAAGAAATTGTTAGAAAATACCTGCAAGACTGACCATTCTGAGAAGTAAATATTATGATCATTTTTTTTAATTTTTTTTTTTGCTTAGTACGCTGGGTTAAAATGGTGACATGAAGTCTGGGGCATACTATTCTACAAAATCCAGATTAAGGTATCCAGATTAAGATTATACGATAGCAAGGTTCTGCTGGTTTTTTACCAGATACTGTCAACTAAAACAGAGATTACCTTCTCTGATTAACTGATAGAGATTTTAAACCTATACTTTCCCAGTCCCAGCAGGACTGGGAAGATACTTTTCAGCAAGCTATTTATTTGCAAAAAGTTCAGGTTGAGATTGATTGAAACCATAATTTCAGGTCATGTTTAGTCTACATTACATTTTAGTCTTCCTGATAAGAAACATATATATCTCTCTCCACATGTTTTTGAAAGATGCATAAGAAAAGACTGATGTTTTTTAGAATGTGAAGGAGATAATCCTTCCATGTTTTGGGTTTTTTTTTCCCCTCAAAAAATCTCAATGGGTAGAATGCTTAGTTAGACTGGCTAGAGTTTGGATTGAAATCCTTTTGAAACAGCACTTCTATCCCCAAGAGACAAGAGCTTATTTAAGCTTATTTAGTGTATTTCAATCTGTCCTATTGAAGCTTTTCCACCTTCTATAAGGAACTTGAAATAATAGTAGGATTAAGACTCAGATTCTAAATTTCTCTTTTTATTGCCCTTAACCTCCAACCTCTAGGGTCATGCCCAGGCTCTTGTTCAGTGAATAGTGTCAGTTGTGTAGAGTCTTATTTCATGCACAGTTGTACCCTGGAGTGGTTCCTGGGGAAAACAGAGCAAGTGGTCAAGTGAATGAAAGCTTCGTTATAAAGCCTCAAGAAAGTCAAAATAAGACTGTTAGTTAACCCCAGCCCTCACTTTTAGTATCTTCTGGAGTACTTCAGTCTGTAACCTTAATAAACTTCTTCTAATTCATGTATTTTGGTGTAATTAATACATAAACCCTTGGTTTTTATTGGATACAATTCCTGTCTTGGTTCAGATAAAGGTCTGGAGCATGGTAAGACTCTGTCTAAAATATACACCCACATTGCTTTAGTATTAATGAAACATAAATTCACATTTTTTTTCCTGGGCTTTGCTACTGTTTGCATTTTTATTTAAAACCTGCTGTTTCCAAATCCTCCTTACAGCCACAGTGTTACCTTTGTCAGTCTTGCACCTGGATGCAACAGTTAACTGGTCTTAAAAATTTCCAGTGAAAATTAAACCTAGAAAAAATGTGGAAGATCAGCCAAAGTTAATATGATCTGTGCAAGCTGAGAAAGAGAATAAGAATGGGAATAACACAGGTCATAATGAGTATACAAGACTGTTCCCTTCATAAAGGTCCATTGGATAGGTCCTGCCCTCTCTTTCATCCTGGACTAATGATGGGCAACATGAGGTTTCTACACTAAGTAATTTAATCTGACCTCTGCTGTGCAGAGCAAAACTGCCAAACACAGACTTTTCCAGGTATTTTGACTGGTATTGGAAAGGAGAGGGACAGGGAGGATGTTAAAAGCAAGGAAAGGGAAGAGAAGCAAGGGAGAGGGAGAAGAGTATTTTTACTTAGTACAGATGCAAAACATGCTGATAAAACGGATTTTATTCTGATACATGTTCCTGTAGGCAGAGTGACAATAGGTATTCATACAAACACTTTTCTATTGGTGTAATAGTATCTCCCTAAAGGGAAGCAGAGGAGAGAGCAAGCAGACAACATTAAACAAAGGTGAAGTAAAGGAATGAGGAAAAGGAAAATGAAAGGAAAGGCAGTGTGACAACAGTTTATAAGAGCTGGGAAGCTCTGTTCTATGTTTTGTCATCAAAAACTTGGGAATGGAGGTTACTGCAGTAGGAAGGAAGAGGACACATTTGAGAAATAAACTGGGCAAGGAACAGTGAAGTTTTACACTCTTGTACTTCACACACAGCCAGCTGAATTACCGGCAAGCGAGACATTTGGGTTTCAGATGAGTTGTGCCCTGGCTGCAGAAACACCACAGCTACTATCAGTACACTGCAGCAGTGGTTTGGCAATGTTTAAGCTCAGGTACATTGCCATGTGAACACAATTTTTCTACTCCCACGTGAGCTCACCTGAGGAATCGCTTTCGGGACCTGAGCTGTCTCTGTACAGAGCCACTGGGGACCTGTAAATTGTTCCCCCATGGTCCTGGTTCTGAGGTTTCTTAGCTGCTACACAGTGGTAAGCACAAGGTGGCTTTGTGCCTTGGTTAGCTTCACTGGATAATCTGAATATGAAATTCCTTTTAGAGCTTTTCTATATATTACAATACAGTGGCTTGGATAAAATATAGGCTGTCTGTGTCACCTTATCCATTGCACCCAAAAAGTTCTCTCTACTGAAAGTGACGGTCACAAAGTGAGTTATTGAAACAGAGCTAGTCATACAGCACCTTTCTTTCCAAAATCCAGTGCGTAGGAAAAAGTAATAAAAGTAAATAGAATCTGCACAATCTAGAATGTGAGGAAAAAAAGAACAGACTACAGTACTGTTTTGTAATAGCCTGATATCTCATAAAAGTAAATTCAGCTAATAAGAGAGTTCTCAATATGGCCTGAGATTCAAGATGTCAAGTTCGAACTAGTAACGCATCCTGCTGAATCTGGAGGTTCTGCATTAGGAACCAGCTGTTCTTCCTGTTGTGGCATTAGGGCAGAAATTTCTGTATGGTCATGTGTATAATTTGGAAAACTTTTTCTGGGAAAGAGATGTTTTCTGAAATAAAAGAACTCAGAATAACTTGGACTATTATTATAGCCTTAAGAGGTTTTTTGGTTGGTTGGTTTTTTTTTTTCTACAACTTGTCCAATTAGTGTGTTCTGATTTAGACACAGACATTTGAATAGAAATCTGAGGATGGCAAAGAAAGCACTTGCTCTTTCTGTAGATTCCTAATTCTACAGAATGTTTCAGTTACTACCTTAGCAGTTCTGATACCAATCCAGTCATTATAAGATAAATGGTTTTACAGTACACTAAGTCCAGGCGTACAGACTTTGTAATTGCTCATAGTTACATATGATTGCAAGATACTTGGCTGCGTACTGTTCATTGCTGTACAGCTGGACTTTTATCATGCACTGCAGGTTATAGCTAGTAACGACCTAATATCACAGGCCATTTCAGTTGTTATGGACAAATGTTTTGGTTTCGAGTGTTTTTATCTTGGTAGATAGTATCTGAAATGGTGGTTAATGCTGAGTGCTTATGGGAAGTGAACGTTACTAACAATTTCAAGGAAGCCAATTACTTAGTTTAGCTTAGAATTTTTTTGTACTGTATTTACTTTTGTTCAGTGCTTCCTAGTGGCCTTTATTCAGAACTGTTACATTGTCCCAGTACAAACCATGGCTCATAATCATAGAATCATAGAATGGTTTGGGTTGGAAGGGACCTTAAAGATCATCCAGTTCCAAACCCCTGGCCATGGGCAGGGACACCTCCCACTAGGCCAGGTTGCTCAAAGCCCCACCCAACCTGGCCTTGAACACTTCCAGGGACAGGGCATCCACAGCTTCCCTGGGCAACCTGTTCTAGTGTCTCAGCACCCTCAGAGTAAAGAATTTCTTCCTAATATCTAATCTAAATCTACCCTCTTTCAGTTTAAAACCATTACTGCTCATCGTATTGCTACACTCTCTGGTAAAGAGGCCCTCCCCGTCTTTCCTGTAGGCCCCTGTTAGGTACTGGAAGGCTGCTATAAGGTCTCCCCAGAGCCTTCTCTTCTCGACGCTGAACAACCCCTACTCTCTCAGCCTGTCCTCACAGTCCTCTGATCATCTTTGTGGCTTTCCTCTGGACTCGCTCCAAAAGGTCCATGTCCTTCTTGTGCTGAGGCCTCCAAGCTGAACACAGTACTCCAGGTGGGGTCTCCCGAGAGCAGAGTAGAGGGGCAGAATCCCCTTGCCCTTGACCTGCTGGCCACGCTTCTTTTGATGTAGCCCAGGATACAGTTGGCTTCCTGGGCTGTAAGCACACATTGCCAGCTCATGTTGAGCTTCTCATCCACCAACACCCCCAAGTACTTCTCCTCAGGGCTGCTCTCGATCCATTCTCCATCCCGCCTGTATTTGTGCATGGGATTACCCCAACCCACGTGCAGGACCTTGCACTTAGCCTTGTTGAATTTCGTGAGGTTCACACAGGCCCACTTCTCAAGCCTGTCAAGGTCTGTTGACACATATATTATATATAAAATAATATATTAATATTGTAATAATAAAACAAGGAGACACAGATCATGTGACCTGGGCAAAGATGCATAATAAACTGATGCCGTATTATATTTGTAATGTTTGACACATTTTACTTACCAACATGTCTACGATTCATATATGTTTGAGAGCATCACACACCCATTTCGAATTTTGCTTCCAGGACTACTTCCCAACATTTCAAAGAGGCAGTCTTTATGAAACAGCCTGCTGCAATAATCTGACTGTTTTCATCACTTACTCTTTACCACTTTTTCTTAAAGCTATCATTTTCTAATCAGAAATTAGCTAAATACGTCAATCTCTGCTACTTACTTTGACAAATACCTTAAGGCATATTATGAGTTTAAACCTGTGTCTTTGAGTTTGTTTTCAGTGTTAGAATGCTCTGCAGAACAAAACCCTGGCTATTAGCTTCTCTTAATTTCTTTGATGCTATCGACAACAATGATTATCAAAGGATTAATTATTAATAATGCATGTAAGCAGACATAAGTGAACTTTCCTGCTATAGAGTTCTTCATCTATTTGTAGAAACAGACCAACATCCTGATAACAAATCTCTCTGGACTGTAGAGCTTTCCCTTGCAATTTGATTTAAGAACCATTTAAATATAATTGATTTGCTTTGGAAAGGTTTGGAATTAGGGAATCTCAAGACTTTATGGCCCTGTGAGGTTTTACAAATCACAAATATTAGATGTAATTTTTTTTTTTTTGTACATCATCTTTTTGAAGATGGTAATAGGAATACTTGTAACCTTATTACCCTCCTGATCTCTGACTACATTCTTTTGTTTATCTGTTTTTGTTCCTTATCCAAGTTTAGAAATGTTAGGGTTTGTTGGTTTTTTCCCCATGAGATTGTATTCTTTTGAATAGTGTTTATTTATATTCCGGATTTCAATATTAATACTTGTTGTTCTTATTTCTAGGAGGCTAAGAAGGAGTGTATAATGATTAAGGAGCATTATAAACTCATTCCAAATTTTTTTCAATACTGGAACTAAAGCTCTTAAAGAAGACAGATTTGTAAAACAACAATCTGCATGCATGTCTGTCTTACCTGATGCCTTATCATACCCTCATGGGAAACCTGGCAAACCCCAGATTCTTAAAGCAGCTCCACATGGATCCTGCATCTTTCTGAGACTATAATGAGGGGCAGAAAAAAAGAACCTGATGTTACTAGACTTCTTCTACTTTTATGGCCCTTTTTTCTTAGAACCAGTATTTTAGGTGGACAGCAGCCAAAGCTGAAGTCACTAAATGAATATATGTAGCATCATTCCTGAAGCTTTTGGCAAACAGAAATTGTTATGTTGCACTTCTAGTGAAGGCATTTTTTCTTGTTTTACCAACAGCTCCATACAAAATCAGACTTTGGTGTTTATATTGTAAAATCTCAATGGTCTACTGCAAAAGCAAAAATGCCCTGGGCCTCATCTACATTTCTATCACAGCGTTTGAATACAAGCCATGGCCTCTTAGCCTTTTTTTTATTATGGGAATAAGGCTCAGGTATCCTACTCTATACTAGTCCTTCTTAGTAAATTTAGAGCTCTTTTACTCAGACCTGGCAAGGAGGGGAAGATCATTAAGATTCTGAATGTTTTATGAAAATAGGGAGCATGGTAAAGAGGAGAAGTCTTTCCTGGACTATGGGGAAAAATGAATTCACGTGTTATTAACAAAAGCCCTCATTACTGTCCCAGCTATGACTGGGGCTTTCACGTTCTTAAATTTAAAAGTCAGTCACAACAAAAAAAATCCACTAGAAAACAGGATTCACTAGTTTTTGGTGTCCACTGAACAATCCAGTCATTTGTGTAGATGCTAATGCACTGGAATGCTGGCCAGGGCCTCTGAATACACATGCAGTATGGATGCAAATACCCACAAACCCAGCAAAAATACGTATTTCTGTGTGTTTAAAAGAAAATACTCAATCTTTAGGAAAAACTAGAATGAAGGATTTTTGTCAATGTCCCACTACAAAAGAAACAGATGACAAAGGGAGGAAGCATATTTAATTTTGGGCCTATGGACAATGTTACTTTTTAAAAACAAAAGCAGCTCCTTTCTGGGAGACAAAGCTACTGTTACAAGCAGGACACACAGGTCTGCCTCAGACTCTTAAGAGGCTGTGACTCCAGAAATACATGTTCATACCTCCTCCCTCCCACTTCCAGAAAGAGTGTTGAATACAGTTTGCCTGAGAAAGGTTTGAAACCTAACATTTCCCCTGCAAACACACATTTGGATTCCTGGATGTGGTATGAAGATCTGTCTTTTAAGTACCCATCCTTGGGGGACAATTGTTTCTGGTTCCCTGTAGAAGCCACTGTTTTTTCACAAAGAGGCAGGAGTAACTTGTCATCTGTGTCTCTTTCATCCTAGAAAGAGTCCTAAATATCCTGCACCTCCTACTCTCACAAACCTTTCCTACTATTTCTTTCCCAGCTTCTCCCTTCTCCCTTCTCCCTTCTCCTGTCCTGCTCCCAGCCTGCCTATTCAGTTCCTTCCAGGATCGTTATTTCCAAGCCTCTTTATTTAGTGCTTTCCTTGTTTGTGCTGTCACAGTTATTCCTCATTTTTTCTCTGATCCCTCCCAAGCCTCATTCGCTTTCCCTGCTTTCTTCCGCTATTCCCAATGCCAGTTAAGTGTCCCAGACTCTGGCTCCATTTTGAAGCTTATTGATTGTTGTTTCTTTACTGTCACTTTCCTTTTACCCCTCTGGTTTCCAGTCTCTCTGTTCCTCATCCAGTTATCTTTTTCTAATGCCCTCCACGTGTCTTCATGGCTGACTGGTTTCTTTTCTGTATTTTCAGTCAGAAAACGTCTTGCTCACTCTTATGTTGAAGTCTCTAGAAGGGATCCTACAATTTGCAGGAATACAGGTTTAATTACCTATTCTATTGTTTGGTTTTGGTATTAGTATTTTTTATTGGTATTTTTGCAGAGATAGTTAAATGTACACCACTGACTCAAAATCCAAGTCTACTGAAATTTGAATCCCTGCCTCAAATTGTGAGGTGGACATATGCCTTGAAAGAAAGATTTAGGAATAAGCATAGTTTAGATTCCCTTTTCTTTGTCTTAAGAGTTGGATGAATTCATTTAAACCGATTCTTTTTTTTCCAGAAGATTTCAATATGAGATGGAAAATGCTATTAACATGTGGTAAAATTATACACAAACAGAAATCAGCGTTTGACGCTGAGGAGTGTGGGATAGCCTTGACAATAAACTCTGTTGCTTGTCACAGTAGAGATATATATGGCTGCTTTCACCCCACTTTTCTTCTTCTACTATCAAACAGCCATGGTGGGCTGTGTGCAGATAGACCTTCCCTGGCTTTAATGAGGCCTTATGAAACACTGCAGCCTTCCTTCTAAGATCTCCTCATGAATAAGGAGCTCATTTTTGTATGACCTTAAGCAGAGGGACTGTCTGTCTATAAGTATATGCATCAGAGTACAATGGCTTCCCATCTGTTTGTACTCTTTAAGTATTATTAGACCATAAATTAAATATTGACTGTGGTCATCATAACAATGGGCATAGATTAGCTCGAGGCATCAATAGCAGCCAGCCCCTTCTGGGTATTAACTTAATTGCTAAGGAAACAAATGTGTAGCTTCCTGGAGTGCAAAAGGAGGAATGACTTTCCTAAAAAGTGATGCAGAACTTTAGGATCTCACCCAGCTAATACTTTCTGGGCAGTGCGGAATGGCTATAAATTGCCTGAAAGTAGCAATATTTTTTTCACTTAATTTGAATTTGGGGTATCTTTGATTCAAATTGTCCTTACAATGAGAAGATATGCTCTAATATACATGTAATTATTTTGAATAAAATATTATATCTTCTAAGTTTTCTACTTTGAAAAGAATAGAAATCTTGACTTTATAGTAGAACCATAGCATTCTTAATGCTCTTAATAGTTTCTTGATAATACTAATTACACCCAATCACAGATTATTCTTAATTAATTTTTAATAACATGCAAAATAATCTATTCCAACAGACAATTTATTAATGTATTTTCTAAGTATATTGATAACAAACTATAACATACATTTACTGACTACAGTGTAACATGCATGCTTCATTTCACTTGTGAGACAGTTGACCTTAATAGAACAGCCTGCAATAGTCACCAAATTCTTTGTAGAATCATAATCCAGTTGATTCACTATTTATAACAGCAAATACTTTATTTATAATATTTGAAGACAAAAACACTGATTATTCTTTTAATCATTATGGAATAAGGTCTATTGTGTTTTTTAAAGACATTTATTCTCAAATATTCTACAGTTTCTCTGTATTTTTTTTTTATAAAGGCAAAACCAGAAAACAGAAAATTGAAAGCAAATGCCAGAGAGCTGGCATTTCTAGAAGCACAAAGTGTTCAGTGCAAATGGAAGAGAATTATCAAGGTTATTTTCTTGTCAATTAGACCATTTTATTTTTTGTTGGTTTGAACATTTGTCATGAAAAGTACCAGTACCTTGACATCTACTAGGTCTACAGCTGTTCCTAGCTTTAGTTTTTCTCTTTCACAGGAGAGGTATGATACTGAACGCTGTCAAGATGTTGCAGATAATACCTGCCAAGGGGCAGATACAGCTAAGGAGGTGATACAGAACCTCCTGGAAGAGTTCCCATTGCATTGTTGTCTTTTGCCATATTTTGGGAAGAATAACTTTGTTAGAAGAGCCTTTGTTAGAAAGAAAAGATTCCCAGCAGTCTTTTCAAAGAACCACTTCCTCATGGCAAGTAAACTCAAGTAAGCCTTTACAGTGGTCCAGAAATCCTATAGGAAAGGATTTTTTAATTTTTTTTAAAAAACTAAGTCTGGGAACTCTGAAAACTGAAACTCCATCATTTAAATGTTTGTTTTAGGTTCTATAGTTTATGGTTGCTGATTTGTACAGAGTAGGTTCAATGTTTTATTAAGTCTGTACTATCCTGATAACTCCTGAAATCCAGCAGTATGTTTGCAGTTATACATATGTACTCAAACCCATGTTGGCAAGTACCAGTCTCTTTCCAGTTTTGTTTCTTTAAATTCAGATACTTAAATAATTTTGATCTTTCTACTTCCATAAGGCAAAGCAAGATGTCTGCCATATAAAATATGAATCACACCTAAAAGGATTTTATTGTACATAATAAGAGCTATGGCTTTGTCCACTTCAAGTTGTTACTAATTTCTTCTTAACATAGGGGAACCCAATTTAATCAAAAGCAATGCATGAAGTGTAGCTGCATTGACTTTCATTCACTGGTTTACTTTTAAGCAATATGAACTACTGTTTGGGATTAAAATCTTTGGCAGAGGGAGCACTGAATACAGAGCAGAATGACTTCAATACAGAAACACTTTGGCTCTCTTTGCAAGGGTAAAATTGTTTCTCTAACGCGGGAACTATAAGAAAGTATGAATTAGTGGTTACTTGGGCAATTCAAGTCTGAGCTCCCCATAATGTAAGCATCACAGGCATGAAGTCTTGTTCTTCACACATGCACAACTATGGGATAATTTTTCAAATAACAAAATAATAATTGCTGTGAGGTGTTCTCTTATCCTCTCTTTCATGAAGACCTATAAATAATCACATTTTTTTAAGAAAAGTTCAAGCAACTTTTTAAAACATGATGTCAAAAACAAAGCTTGCTTTTAGAGATAATCCCCAGTGGAATGACTTTCAGCTGAATAATGTTTTGTCTTTTTATTGACAGGCCTTCACTTCTTTATGTCTTTCTGTTTGCTCACATCAACCTTGTTATTTTTTACTTTACAGGAAAGCAAACAGCCTGCAAATCTTTTCTGCAGACAAGTCAATACATTTTTATACTTTCTGGTGTTTTATTTTCAGGGAAGTTCACATGGAGAGGTTGGGTATGAAGCCAGATGTCTTGGAGGTAATTCCTGGAGCTGCAGCAAGCTGTTCACTTACTAACAACTGCTTTAAACAAATACTTCCAAATGGCAAGCTCGCTGGTGCTTGTCTGTTGAGCTGGGTTTAGGAGACTGATGGCTCATGATAAGTTGTTGCCCTGTGCCATCGTTTCATGCTCTGATCCAAGAATGGAAGGAAGTTTGAGGAAGGTTAGTGTGGAGGAAGATACTGGTATTTTGAAAATCTGAGTGTAGGTGACGTTTAGCAGAGATAAGCAGTTTGAGTGATACAGCAATATCTGTAATGCAAATTTGAAGTAGGCAACAGTGATTCATTTTCAATATCTAAATAATTTAACTTATTATTTCAAAAATTTCTGTATCTATATGAATCATCTTAGAATCCTGCTACATTGGTGAGGTGAACCTCTTTAGCTCACTTGTGATAGTGTCATGAGATGAGGTGTCAGAAACTCCACAAAAGCCAAGATATGTCACAACCACTCCTTTCCCCTTCTTTGCCAGTCAAGACACAATATCAAAGAAAAACTATGCTCTGTTCTTAATAGTTTACTATTTTCATTCATTATGTTATTTCCCAGATGTTTGATTCAGAAATTTTTAAGCCAGAGTTTTGTAATTCTCTGGGTCCTCTTTGAATCTTTTTTTTTTTTTTTTCTTATCTACTCCAGTGGGATCAATTGTGTCCTCCACAAGATCCTCAGTAAAACTAATGAGAATTGAGATATTTGTCTACTTCCATAAGTACTGTAGGTTGAGTTTTCTCATACCCTTTAAATTTGAATCTCTTACTTAAACAACTTATTCTTTCCCTATTTTGGCTTCTACACTACTACTTTCTTAAAAATCAACTTTGTTAAGTATGTAATTGCAATCATCTTGGATGGTTTTTAATCTCCACAGTGTTTCAACCAAAGCATTAAAATACAAGATATTTTTAAGGTCAAGTTTAACAACTTAGAAATCATAGCAGCAATTGATTTTGATACAAATTCTCAGTGCCACTGGGGGAAATTCCAAAGGACTAGGAAAAGTAAGTGTCATTTCTGGCCTGAAGAAGAAGGATCTGGGGAACTTCAGGCTTCTCAGCCTTACCTTGATCCTTGGGAAGGTGATGAAGCAACTAATACTGTAAACTTTCCAAACACGTGAAGGACAAGATAATGACAGGGAATAGTCAGCAGGGATTTATGAAGGTGAAGTCATGCCTGATCAACCTGATAGCCTTCCATGACAAAATCACCAGTTCATTCGACAAGGGGGAAGCAGAGGATATTGTTTATCTTGACTTCAACAAGACTTTGAACACTGTCCTCCATAACATCCTCATAGACAAACTGGTGAAGTACAGACTAGGTAAGAGGACAGCAAAGTGGCTGAAAACTGCCTGAACTGCTGGGCTCAAAGGACTGTGATCAGTGACATAAAGACCAGCTGGGTGCTGGTTAAATTTGATTTAACACACTGAACAAAAAATTATTAATGAATATTGAAATGGTTTATTTCCATCAAAACTTGGAGAATCCTAGACTGTTCTATCATGTCTAAATTGAAATATTGCAGTAATCTTCATTCCATGACAAATGCTGATATGTTAACTTTTTTTTTGTCCAACCTGGAAGAAAAACTGAACTTTAATATTGCAATTTCTTAAAATATTTTTTTTTATTTTTCACCAAGATGCAAAAGGATTCAAACCTCTTTTGTTCATGAAGTTTTACTCATATGACAGTTTTTATTAGAGACGATAAATCACATAGCACTTAGTCTTCTCCCCTGTTTTCATTTTCATTGAATAGTAGCATTTAAACAACTTTAATCCTGGGAAATAATTTTCTAAAAATGTTCAGTGGCACACACAAAGTGTTCCTCCTTTCCAGTCTTGAGTTTCACCTGTGCAGTTAAATGTAAATGACTTCCTGCTTCCAAAAGTGCTAAGAAAATGTTTGCAATAGGATTTAGATTTTATATGTATATATGCATTTAAGTATATGACTACATTACTGTTTGGCGTGGTGTGACTGTGACTTTTTATATGTTATATATAGAAATATATATATATTAAAAATATGTATTACAGCAATATGTAAACAAGTAATTTATATAAATATAAAGGTATATATTGTATACATATTTAAAATAAAATTTTATTTCTAAGACATCCTTCAAAATGAAGGATGAAATGAAAGAGGTTGCAATGTGATAATTCCTAATAAGAGCTTACTGTTTTGCAAATAACACAAACATAACTTTTGATTTAATGTCTCTCTTGTTGTGTATATATGCACATTGAGATACGCTTGACTAGTAAAAGCTTTGGAACTTTTTCTTTTTCCACAGTCTCTGACGATGCAATGATAAAGTAGTTATGTCAAACCAGGAACTACTTCATTATAACATGATCAAAGGGAAGTGCAGAACACCAAGGCATTAGTACTCAAGAATGTCATGATATATAAATAGCTCACAGAAAGTGATAGCACAACTTCAGAAGTTGAGCCAGCTGTTGGATTCAGTTATTTGCTTGGTTCAGAGAAGTCTGGTACTAGAGAAAGAATTAGCTGGGATCATGGCTGCCCCCTGCGTCATGGGAGACACCATGACGCGCTTGTTTACAGCCCTGGACTGGCACCTGAAGGGTTGTTAAGGGGCTTGCTAGGTATTGCCACAAGCCTGTCTGGTGTGGGTGGGTATCAGAGACTGAAATGTCTGCTCATTTGCATGGGCAGCTACTGCTTGGGCTGATACTAGTGCTACCTAAATGTCCAAAAGCATTTTTAAACGACTATGGAGCATATTTGTTATCTGAACAATGCACTCCCTTGCCTCCTGAATTAAACAACGTTTTATGGTGGTAGAAGAGACTAATGTACAGACCTGCAGACCTCTGCTTATTAGCTGTTGTTAGAAATAAAATCCCAGAACAACCTTGAAAGAAATACAGGCTATAGTTATGGAATATGTTTATGGTACAAATATTGTTAAGCTAATTATACAGTCATTTGCTTTTACTGCATATAATGATACACTATGCACTATAAATTTAGAAAGCTACACAGCTTGTATCTATCTGTGTTGCTTAGAACATCATGGGTGGTTTGGTTCCTGGTCCTACCTTAAAATCCTACTGGGCAATTGGCAATGAGATTTTGTATTAGCAGTGCAACACTAAAGTAATGGTAAGAGTGGTCCTAATCTTGGTACTCCTGTCTGTGTAGATCCTTTTGACCCTACAGCGTACAACATTCACATCTGTGATCTGCCAAGAAGATCTTCAGAGCTCTACCTTTGGAGATCTTACCTATCTCCAAAGTTCACTTGGAGAACATCAACACATATCCTTGTATGCTCCTCAAAAGTTGTCTGATTATATGTTTACCTGTAGAAGAGAACACAGATTCTGTCCTCAACCCGTAGCCCAGACATGATACCATCAGAAATTCTGGAGACAAGGGCCTTCTGCAACAGGAGATGATGAGACATATGTCAGATGCAAGAAACATTATTCACTCTAAGTATACTAAAATATCTGAGATAATGTATGAAACAAGGAGGTCGGGCAAGAAATAAGTGCTCAGCTTCATTTTTCCAGTGTGATACATAAAAACCTCAAGGCACTTCTGTTTTTGACGCAAACTTAAAATACTCTGAAAGTAGTCAGTCATTGTAGAACATGGCCCAGTGTGGCTAGTCCAAAGACAAGCGTTTTGGGGAAAGACAGGATTCTTTTGATATTACTCTGTCAGCAGGTTTTAAAATAAGGCCAGACTTTAAGTGTGTTTTTGAAGCCATACTTTTGACTCAGAACAAGAAAGAACCCCACAGAAGATGTTCCTGTTCTGTCCTTCAGGATAGCTCAGATCTGCAGATTACCCAGTACTCATTTGACTGCATCACCTTCTTTTGCTCTGTAGAAAGCAGTCTAGAAAGTTCATGTCCAAAACATCACCTCAGAATCACTGTGCCTGCTCCTTGCATCCCTGCTTACTGCTTTCCACAGCAGGCATTTCCACCACTTAGATAATCTCTGTGGCCTGATCCCTTTTTTGAACTGGAATTGGAGAAAAGCCAAAGTGGAGCTGACTACGCTTGAGACAAGACAGAGACATGTCAATCACTGCTAGGATTTCTAAGTTCCAGTATCTCAGTAGTAGAAGGATATAGCTCCTGTATTTTTCTGCCAGATAAAACACCATTTCCAGACTTTATTAACCACAGTATGTTAGGATCATTCTCCCTCCAGGGCCTTGAAATAATCTTGGAATGGCATACCTTTCCCTTTGTTGGGAAAAACATTGATATATTGCAGGGGCAGAGGATAAGGGATACTGGAATTAAAATCAGGAACATCAGCCCCAGAGATCATGTGGCTGCCTCTGTGGGCAGAGGAAGAGGGAAAGGCTTGTGTGCAAGATGCAGGTGAAGAAAAGGCAGGACTAGGAACCTTAAATGAAGGAGATGAGTGGTTCATGAACCCCTGTTTTTCTAGTGATAGTCCTTGTCTCCTGGGAAGGCAGTCTAAAGCCTAGTAATTCCCAGGTTCCATCATCTGAGACTCAACGTAGCTAGCAATAAGCCTAGTAATCTGAGTTATATTCTGGGAAGAGATGTTGACTTCTGAGCAGTTCCAGCTCTCTCAGGGTTTGGTGTGGTATGGTGGTTACCAGAGTATTGTGTCCCTCCCTGGCATGGTTGGGCTAGTCACGTAAATGTTGCATTTGTTAAGCTGACACCCAGGGAGGGCTGAAGCTCTCTTCCAGCAGGACCCTGCTGCTCAGAAGCACTAAAGAAGCTACTGAAAATGGCAGTTTGGTGCACACCTGTACCTTGGCATGTAGCATTAGTTATATAGCGCAGAAGCAGATGTCCTTTTGTGAGTCCACTCCTAAGACTGTTCCCTAGGTGCTTTGGCCATGTCCCCTGGAGACTCTTCTGTCCTGAATCCCTGAGGTCACTCTCTTGCACAGCAAATTTTTTTATCTCCCTACCTCATTGCTCATTGGGAATGGACTTTATACTGATTGTGGCAATCAGCCAAAGCCTTCTGAGGTGTTGGTGTTCAGTCTCTATTCTAAAAGCAGGTGACTACTTTCATACGTAGCAGAGAACAGAGTTGTGACACTGATGGATTTGATCTTTACAGCTGGTGGGAGAGGGCAAAGAGGACTGAGCAGGCAGAGAACCCATTGGTGTCTGGAAGCAGGTTACGGTCAAGGTGATGGAAATGTAGGCAGAGTATCTGGTGCAACAGGTTGGTATTGCCCTGGACTCACACAAGATATGCACAATTGATTGCTGCACCCTGTTTTTGGCTTGCTGCCATTAATGGCAGTGGGGACCCCTTCTGGGAGTGCAAGCTGCCCCTCTAAGCAAAAGGGTGTGTGGCAGGTGGATGCTGTATCTGTATCTGTACCTGTTGATCTGGGTGGCTATTGCACAAGCATGATAGTCCATCACTGCACTTTCTAATGAAAGCCTAGGTCTTCCAAAGGAGCAATCCTGCCAGGGATTCCTCTGTGGCGTGGTGGTGTGGATGTGCAGGGAATGGGGTCTTACGTGATTACTATGGCTGCTTCAGAAAGAAGACCCCCAGCCTTTTTGTTGCTCTGGATATAGTTTCATCAAAAATGAATGCAGGTGGTTTAGGAGTTCAGCAGTACGCTAATCTAAATATGAAATGGGGGTTTCTAGGTGAAATCAGGCCTAAAATTCCGATTTGGTACAAAACTTGTTACTTGCTCTTGTGAGATTTTTGATATCTTAATGGTAAAATTCTTATGATGTCATTTTCACCTTGTCAGATTGGAACCAGAAAAGAGTGACCGACAGTTTTGAATCTGATAAGGAAATTGCATGGTTTCAGATGCAGGTTTATTGTTTTGACCTATGTCTGTCCTGTAACGGTATGGCTGGAAAGTATCTCCACAGATAGAATCTAATGGAACAACCTCCTTACCATGCCATCAGCATCACAGAACTCTTCTTCCCATCTTCAAATTTTGTCATACTTGAGCAGTGCTGCTGATAAAGCAGTGTGAATGTGTTAATTTTTAACAGAAAAAGTTAAATAGAGTGAATGACACCACAGTAAATTGTGACATTGACTAATGAAGCTGTATTTGTTTTTTTCTTGCTATAACTTATGATGAAATGTGCAAGAAAAAAAAGTTTTATAAACACTGTAAATCCCACTATGAGTTCATTAGTCAAATCAGAAAGCAGTTGTACTTTTTAACAGGAATTTTTATATACCATCATAGGCCTGGAGCTGTAAACTTTAAGTCCTTAATTTAAATATAAGGCTGCTGTAGCCGTTAGTCTGGTGTATAATCTCAGATAAATACTAAGGTAATTTGTTTGCCTCTCAGCATTTCTGAAGTAAAGAGTGTATATTATTACAGCAAAAGTGAGCAGTATGCTGTAAAGCAAGCACAGTTATTACTGCTTTACAATGATTCTTTCAGTTCTTTTTCTTACTAGGATAAAAAGGTTTATCTGAAAAACAGAAACTTTATCACATGGATGAAATTTTTTTCATGTGCAGATAAAACAACAATAAAGATGGGCATGAAAGTCTTTATTTTCTTATGCATACCATATGTATGATGAATACACTGAGGTTCTGCAGCCTATATTATTTTAAAAATTAAAATCAGGTAATCAGAGCTGTTCCTTCTGCCCTTATAGTGAGTAAGGGTACTTGTGCATGCATGTTTAGTGGAAAGAAATTAAGATGGATATAACAGAAACTATTTATTTATTTCTTCATTCACTCACATTTGTAAGAGCTATAAAATGAACATTCTTTCAGGCTTGGAAAGCATTTACAGTAAACACATTTCCACTGCTATTTTGCTACACTGTGACTGGATGAATTTGTTTTTCCTCACTCAAATTTGGTATCACACCATCTTCCAGATTTCCTATTTTGCAAAGCTGTATTTCATTACATCTTGACATTTTAATGTTAGTTGCCAGTCTTACAATGACAGCAATTTCACTTGTTTTGCTTTCTGTGTGTATTTTCCTTTTAGTAATATTGTCTTCCATCATTTTCTGATATAAAGTCTCATATATTTGTGACAGATAAATTGAATACAATTTCCTTACAAAATGTCAGTGATGTTCTGGAGGCAGTGATGATCAGTTTATTTTGAAACAAAAGTCAATACTTGTGAATTTTTTAGTTGTTCTTTGAGACAACAGGTGTATGCCTTTGAAGCAATTAAATATCTTGCGTTTCACTTGAATGACACTAGATGGCCTTCCAAATATTTTTTTGCTGCTGTTCTATACCATAATATATGGAGCAGTACGGTATACATAGACATCAGACCTAGGGTATTACCTGGTGACCTGCATTCTGCTCCTTACCAGTTATGCTTGGGTACATAACGCTTCTAAACTAATTTTCAGTATACCATAGAACTACACTGCATCATCGTTTTGGTTGTCTTGTGTGGTAGTCATTTACTGGTGTAGATGGTAGAGTTTTTTCTTTTAATATTAAGACAATGCAAGTGAATCAGTATTAGTGATTAATCTGTTGCCGTTAGAGGTGGCTGATTTTCTAGAAAATTAGTTTCCTGTAAAACGTACAGTTTTGATATTGTGAATTATATTGACCAAAAATGTAAATAAAAAGAGGTTTTGTCAGCATTTTTCTGAGCATGAATTATTTCTTGTCAAAGTAACATTTGGGAACTAAAGGCACATGAAAATCAATCTTCCACTTCCAGCCACAACTGTTGTTACTGTTCATTGTTTCAGTGATGAAAAGCCCCTATTGTTCCAGTTTAGCTCAATCCAAAGTGCACCACCCACCCCTTCTAGTTGGACAAGTTCAGTTTCACTATTAAAACTGCTATGTGAATAAACATCCCATTAAAATTACCTGATAAATAAGGTGAAGATACTATTAAGCTGGAACAGGCAAGTTTCATCTAACCTGAAGGATTAAATTTGCTAACAGAATAATTAATTTTTCTGTGCAAAAAGTAATGTGTTTTACTTTGTAAATTTGAATCCCTGTGTCTCCAAATTACCAAATGTGGCTTGTGGTTTATCAAATGGCTCATTTCTTGTTGTGATTATCTTGTCAGCATGCTTGCAGGACATCTTATGCCCATTTTTTCCTTGTAAACTCTAATCCTTTAATATTTTTCATATGGAGAACCATTGCTGCTCAGTGCAGTATGCTTTTTATTGAGAATGTGGGCCAACTGCCATTGAAGAAAGTGGAAAGATTCCCACTAACTTGAGTTGAAATTGGAAGCTAATCAGCACAGGAAATATACACATGCTTATCCTATTACTGTTTATTTGTGTTTCAGTAAATGGAGTACCACCAAACTTGCAAATTAACCCGCCTCCAAAAGTTTCCGTACTTCTCATATATTGCCAGTATACATTGACAGCACCTGTAAGTGAATCAGTGGTGACGTTAGACATGCGCAGTCAGGGTATGAAGCTCCACACTTAATTTGGCCACATGCTGTTTGCCTTTTCATGTGAATTAACATGTCTGATGGCCCCATGGGTAGCAATTTGTGTCAAGCTACCATGTCTGGGTTTTATTTGAAATAAGGAGTTTTAACATTCAAGTTATACTAGAAAATAGTGAGAAGATGACTAAGACAGGAAAACAACTACAATTGATTATTCATGTGTTCTTTCTGGTTTTACTATTTTTTTTCCTTTTTTTTTTTTTTTTAAATCTATGAAACAAAAAGTGATAATGGATTGAATCCCAATCTTAGATGATGTGGAGACACAAGTGGGAGATGATGCAATATTTTGCCAACCTGGAAGCTTCCACTGGCAGCTATCAAATTCAAAGTGGAGGTCTGGTAAAATATGAATTGTCTGTGATGTTGAAGAGACACGATCATGTCAGGAACTAGCTGTAATGCTTTTATTATCACTTCATAGCTCTATAGTTTACTCATTTTTCTCTTTCTGCCGCTGCGTACTTGTTTTAAGTGTGAGGTCTAGTGAAATGTTGTTAAAGTGGAAAGATACTATTCAAAACGAAGTATTCTAGAGACAGACCTCTAATGTCCTGTTTGGTTTTGAGAAGACTAGATTGTACTGTTTGAGGTAAGCATAAGGCTGTAAGAAGACTACCCAGTCATTTTCCTAAAAATTGCCTCAAAGTCAAAGCATTTTGTAATCTGCTTTTTTTTTTTTTCCACTGAGAAAGGTAGTACTTTTATATGACCTACATCTGGACTAAAGAAGTAAACAAGGCCAGGACTTAAATTTGAGAAATGGCACATGATTGACAATACGGTTTATCTATTAGCATGCTGTTAACATAGTTCTGGTGCAGGATGGGCCACCCTCTCTTCGTGTGAGGAGAGAAACGAGAATGTAGCATCAGAGCTCAAGCCCTTTGCCTAAGAGCCAGGAAATGGGCCCTGGTCCATTTTATTTAGTAGCAGACTGCTTCAAGGGCTCAGAAAAGATTTAGATTCTCTTATTCATTTAATTAAAATGTAGCTTGAATTCTTATGTGGTACTTTCAAAAACTGTAATTTAAGTTGGCTGTTTCTGTAAACATACTTTCAAGGGCACGCACATGACAAATAAGCAAAAGCTATCTAAAGACATCTGGTTATTGTCTCATGGTCTTGAAGAAAAATTGCAGATGACCAGCTGCAGATAGTCTAGATCAAGATGATCCTAGAGGTGCATCTCATCTCATAACACAGCAGTGAAATATTGCAGAGGGTATGTCAATATGTTACATTTATACATTAAAATTAATTTTTTATTAATATAATAATAATGAGAGTTAAAGTGCTTTCTGATGTTACAAATACATGGAATGAAAGTGTCAGCTATCTCCCAAGAATGACTCCCGGTCAGAGCTTAAGTCTCATCAAGCTAATTTCTAACCCCTTCTCCTTTTCCCAGCCATAATTGATAAATAATTTTTGGCAGCACTGACTGCAAGTGATTGCATTTAAACTTTTCTACACCATATGTCAGTTCCAGAAGGAAAAGGTTAAGGTCCTCTTGATTACGCTACCCTTTTCAGAACAAGCTCATGGTTCAAATATGGAGGCTCTTGAAACAGCACTTTTTTGAAGGAAAAGAGTTTTGATTTTGAAGCATCCCACACTGTGGAATATCAGATGTTGTAAACAGAGATTGAACAAAGTATCCAACATTATAAATGAAGCTCAAAATAGCACCCAGGTAAATATAGATCATAAGTTTCAGTTCCCGCACTGAACAGAACAAGGACTGTGTAGATAATGTATTGGGACCAAATGACTTCTCATCTACCATCTGTGGGGCTTTTTGACCCTTATTCTGAATCATTGCCACTGCTAGTCTGCCTGTTATGATTTTTTTTATGTTTAAATTACAAGTGTTTTGGAACAGCATTTTGTTCTGTGTTTTGACAGTGTCTTGTGGTCTATGACTAGGAATCAAACTAAATATGAATTAAAGTAATATTAATGCATCATCTAGACCATAAGTCTCATCAAATTTGTTGCTTCTCTTACTCAAATACTCATTTGGTGGTCAATTCTTATTATGGCTATTCAGTATCCATGCCATCTTTCTAATTGTAATGTCTATAAGCAGTAGTATTTTTAAAATTCAGTATTTCTCAGCAGTATAACGAGAACATTCAATAACATAAACCTAAAATGTAGTCTGCAGAATGGTATACTACAGAAGGCTTCCTCAAGTGGCTGCCTAGTCAGAGCTGGATCTGTGTTGAGCAGGGATACAACTCTGAGGAGCACCTACTTCATTAAGATGCTCTTAATCTGTCTCCACCTTCTGTACCACTGACATCTTTGAGGTAGTTGAGGCCCTCCCTATCCTCCTGTAGTGCCCTCTGTGTTTCTCAGGGTGCATCCATTTTCGAGGAAAATATAATGGGAGTTTATTGGCAACCATCAAAAACAAGGAGTCAAGAATCATTCAGGAGGTACCGGTCAAAGTCTCCATCTTATGCAGGAAGGATTTTCTTCTTCACAGGTAGTTTTGATCACAAGTTTGGCCTCATCTTTGAACAAACCATCTTTCTCTTTTCAGGCCTGGCAGAAGTACAGATAGAAAACTTTAAAGATGGAGTTTTATTCAAAAAATGAAAAGTGGGTCTTAAGCAAAGACCTTCCCTTATGCCCTACACTAACTTATAACCATATTCTTAAGCTCTCAAGGAAATCTTCTTAGCTCTTTTGGGAAACAATGCTCTCGACTTGTCCTTTTCTACACTCCTTCTTCCCTTTCCAGGGAACATCTCTTTTCCATGGAGTGAACAAACTTGCTGAAGAACATTCTTCCTCATCCTCTTTCTGCTCCTGAATTGGACTGGGAAGTCCAGATCAGGGTCCCAGGACCTGGCCCTGACTCTGAATTTTTATTTTCTTTGTCTTCCCAAAAATGTCATTTAAGCCTTGTGGTAGAGCTTGAAGAACAGCACAGTAATGCACATCTGTGGAGAGAGAATTGATATTCTCATGGGCTTTGGAAATTCTACAGAATGACCCATGTCCCTGCACTGAGAAATCAGATTCAGAGTAAAATATATGAAGTGCAAAGAGGAAGGAGTGGGACAGAACAGCCGTGTTTGTGAGTGCTGTCAGTCAGCACATTATCAGTAGGACAACGGAGACAGGACACCTTTAAGCAAGACATACTGGAGATAGCCTCCTAATGAAGATACTGCATCTCAGGGTAATTACAGACCATACGCAAAACCAGGACAGCCCCCTTCCAGTGGCTAATGATGTAAACTCAATAATGGTTTCTCAAGCTAAAGTCAAGTTTCTTACTGACTTCTGTCACACTAAGCACAGAACAAATACGATTGGTTTGATGAGCTGTTGTACACTGTAGACTTGAGAGATAGTTGCACTTTGTGCTCTTCTGTGTCTTTTTAATGGCTGAATTTGTGAATAATCATTGTGAGGAAACTTTCATACATCGATGTTACAAATTTTGAATCAGAATGTTATATTCTAAAATTCTTTTTTTAAGAAGTCCATTGGGATATTTACCTTGTAACTCCATTCTTTACAGTGACAGTAAGTTCACATGTCATAGCAAAACCAGACGCAACACCTTAAACTCCTCTTGGTCGCTTCTAAAGGCATCTCTTTCAGGGCAGGTTTTGCTATCTTCTCTCCCCTTTGAGCTAAAGCATGTGTCCCGGTCACTACTGAGATACGTCAACGTGCTATTCTGCAGGCAGACACCAGCTTGTTTTGCCTGTCCTTCCCACCACCAGCAGACTTACTGGGTTTGTGCGGTGTCACAGCTGAGGAAACAAGCCTGAGAAAACAGCTGGAGCTCAGGCCTGCATGAGAGCTGCTACACAGCTCTGGGCATGGACAGTGAGAGCACGTACCTGCTCAGTGTATACACAAAGTGACACCACGTTTGTGTGCAAAATACATGTAGCAGCTTTGCTCTCGCACCCGTCCCGTCTGTTATCCTGCTAGGCCTAGGTGCCTCATGCACTCGCAAATCCTTTTCTTCCAGGAGACTACAACAGTGCTTGATTAAAGTGACTCTAAGCTAAAATCTTCAAAACAAAATATTATTTATTCATCCAAGGAGTTCTGTACCAGGGAGCAAAGGGATAAAATGAAAACAGACCAATTCACATGAGGCTTACCTTTATGAAAGTCTCTTTATCTTCTTTTTTCTTTTTTTTTTTTTTCTTTCACCTCCCTGCAAGACTTTGTTAATTTGAGTCAGCGCTGTCAGCTGCATCCTTGTCTGCACGCTCGCTGTAATTTGTGCCTCTCTGTCAAGGACTCATCTCCAGTTACTGCTGAAGCTGTATGTAAACTGCTTTCTACTGCTTTCTTCTTGAGACCCTCTTTGTAGTTTGTTTTGGGTTTTTTGGGGGGAGAGAGGGTGTTTATAGGTTGAGTGTGTTTTTTCTTGATGTATCTCTTTTGTTACTGGACTCAGGAGTGAGAGTGGTCAATGACAGAGGCTGACACTGTAACACTTTAGAAATTACATATATTGCCCAGATCTAGAAAATATAGTAAGCTTTAGGTTTTATGTTGGTATTGAATACTCGTCTCTCTCCATCAGCCATGTCAGAACCCTGCCTGGTGCTGTCTTCTGCAATGGGAGAGGTGGGAATGTAATGGTCAGTTCTCTCTCTCCTTTTCTCTTTCTTTCAGTAAAAATTTTTACAACACAGGTGTCTTGGCACGTGTGACTATTTACCTGCTCTCCTCAACAGTCTTGGGTGATCCACTCTTTGTACTGTTCTTGCATTAGCTTGATGCTTTTACATAGAGGGGTGCATCTACGACTGACATAAGCATTATTTTGCATACACATGATGAAGAATGATAGTTGTGGTAATGCTGCATCCAGTGTAGCACTGTGCTAAAACACTGATCCAAAGCAATGGAAGCACCTGTTCTCTCCTATTACTTTACTCTTATATATAAATTCATAGCTTTTGGCCATGTGGTTACTTTTCTGCACATGTTGCCAGGTTGTCCTTGTGAATAGTAGTTATGCTTAGATTGGCAGCTGGAGTCTTTGGCGCCAGGAAGAACAGCAGCGAACTGGTGAATGGAGCTGCAATGTATAAAGGAAACATGTAGAAAACCTTTCCTTTTTGCAGTGAGGCTACTTCTTCCCTCTTGTCGAACTGCTACTGCTGTAAGCAGTAGGACTACACGTAGGCTAGTGGATAGAGTGTGGCAGGGATTGTTCTCTGCCCCTAAGGTTGAGCATTGTGGTCAGGCTTATACCTATACGGGTAAAATCTTTTCCTCCCCAGAACAGGGTGAATTCATCTACTCTGCCTTTTGCAAATGGTTCCCTGATGAGCCTTTTGCTCCTGCTATTTCACAAGCTATTCCTGAGTGCCTGGCATGGCACGCTCCATATCTATGTGAGGAAGCCTTCTAACAATTAAACAGTATGGATGACTGTAAAATAAGGCTCAAATCTATGACTTGGCACTGTTTACTATTGTTCTGGTTTGAGGTAAAACAGGACCAATTTTGTACAGTAACTTTACTTTTTAGCTAGACAACTATACTATGGATGACCTAGAGACCTTTAACATCAAGCTCTCTTGAATTAGAGAGACCGAGCTGCTGGTAGGGCCCTGCCAGGAGGGGCCCCTGCTCTAGCACTTGCTGCCCCCCGTTCTGTGCATTATCCCAGCAGCCCTAGCCAGGAAGGGGCTCCCAACTGACCTGGGCAGCTGCCACAGCAATGTAGTTTGCAGGGGTAAAAAAAATAGGGAGATTGCTCTGTTCTGCTGACTGCGTGATCGAATGGGGTTTTATGATTTCTGAGCAGAGTCTCAGCAACAGTGTTTTGCCTTCTCCATCCCAAACACTAAACTCCACCATTAGAAAGCCTCTGTATGTTGAATAAAAACTGTGGTGAATGATAGAGTAAACAACAATTGGAAAAGAATTGATTGCCACTGATACAGTGCAGCTTCATTTGAGGTGATGTTTTTGTATATGCTTAAAGTGATTAACTTCTTATTAGAATGTCTGAACATATTTAAAAAGTATCTAACTTGAACTACACAGTGTTTTTTAAATACCTAAAAAATCAATCACATAGGGAGGAAAACCAACAGATGGAACCTAAACCGTAAGATCAAAACGATCACTAAATCTGTTACTGCTTTCAGTACATCCTTTTCAGTGTTCAAGATGTTGATTCAGGTACTAAGCACATCAGGTATTTGACATCCCCCTTAGCATAAGTAAACTGCAATTAATAGTTTAAAAATCTTTTATTATTATGCCGTTTCACATAAATGTACACAGCTCCTACATATCTTAAATCTTGCCAAATCTTGCCTCCTCATCAGTCTTTCTTGCAGTAGTACAGAAAATTCACTTGTATTTATTAGATTCATTTATTTTAAAATGTAGCAATTTCTTGCCGAGTCTGTTTTCTGAGTACTGTTACTTGTGTCTATATATTTATTTTGCTTTTTGCTTTAGAGAACAGCTAATTCTGTGCAGTTCAGATGTTACTCTGAATTCCCTTTATGTTTTAAAGATGTTTATATCTGAGACCAGCTCAATCTTATTTATTATATTTTAGCAGAAAAGGAATTAGAAGCAATTAAGCAAAGTATTTAGTTCTGTGAATGAAGTGTTGCTTTACCACTAAGGAAAAGATACTAGGACAAACTGGCACGGAAAAGTCTGTGTCCACACTGTCAGTATCTCTGTCGGTCCAAAGCAGGTTTTCTGCCTCCAGACTATCAATTGAGAATGATTCGTGGCTGGAAATAGTCCTTGGCCCACACTATCAAACTATGCCCAAGAATTGTTTGGGTGGTGGGTGCATGGGTTAAAGCTATGAGAGGTAATCCTTTGCCTCCTTAAACAACAGAAAAGATGTGGCATATTATGCGCACCCAAGTAGTCCTATGGGTTGAAATGCATCTGTAGATGGGGTACTTTGCCATCATGCCTCTGTTCTCTGAAGTACCTCTTTCAGTTTGACAACACGATGCTCTAAAACATCACTCCCCTTGATAGACATTGCCGATACGCACTGTGATTTTTAAAGCCTTTTTAAAAAATGTATCTATTTTCTGATACATGAAGGACCTGTATTTCATAAAGATCTGAGTTTTGTTTTCCTTTGTGCCCTCTGATGCTTTATTTCAAGGACATTTAATTTTTTATAACGCTGTTTCTGAAATACCTGTACTTCACTGGATTCTTTTGTTTCTGAAACACTCAGCTAAGACTGCATTTGTTTGTTTTGTTTTCTTCCATCAGTGCTGGCAATCTCTGATCTTTCAGCTTTTTGTATATTTAATAAAAGTGTTATTGTATATTTAATTAAAGACAAGTGCTTCTATGCCATAAGTTTTCAGAAGTTTATCTAGAAATGTTTATGGAGAAATGTTCTTATGCTACCTAGACTGAAATTCCTTCTACCTTGATTTTCTTGAACAGTGTTCTTTAGTATGATCTGCAGCATTTGTAGGTAGGTACATCTGTTGGAGAGTGTTGATCACTACAGCTCTCCTTGCTGGCTCCCCAAATGTGTGACAGAGCTCACTAGCCCTGGCACTAGCAGTATGCTAAACATGATTAGGGACTCCAAAGCTGTATAATCATTTTAGCATGCTGCTAGACCCAGGGCTACTGTGCTCTGCCATACCAAGAGCCTTCTGATTTGATGACATTAAGAGATAGAAAATTCATTGCCTCTTTTGAAGTTTTGTTCCATTCATTAACCACCTTCGTTGTTCAAAATATGCATCTTATTTCTTATTTAAATAAATCTGCTTTGACTTTTAGTCACTGCTATTTTTTACTTAAGTATTTCAATGTCTGAAATTCTTCCTGTACGTCAGTGCTGTAATCAGGTTTCATCTCAGTGTTTCTCTTTTGATTTTTTGGTTTTTTTTTCTTTTTAGTTGGGTTTTTTAAAAATAATGCATAGGCTGAGCTCCTTCAGTTTTTGTGAGGTATGTTCTCCAAACCTCAAATAATTTTTGAAGACATTTGAGAAACATTTCTAACATCCTTTATATGTGGGGATTTGGAAACTTTAGAGATCTATTCAGACATAAAATGACTAATTTTATTATATATTTTCTTGTTTATATATAGGTGAAACCTATTGCAGAGGAAGTATGCCCATTTTGGAGATGAGTACAGTACTCACCATTGATAGTCAAGATCAGATTTTCAGAAGATCTCTTCTATTTTACAAACCTGATTTAGAGTCATGCTTCTGTGTGTAGGACTGGATGGTTTCTAGGCTGGAGCATTGAAGAAGCTTGCATGAAAAATTACTCATTTGCTGTCAAGAATATCTATTGTACTATCTGTGGAACTGGAAGTGGTCAGTATGACTGGAAAGTAAGAAATGTAGCACGTGTATGTGTGTACATTTAAGAAAACAAAAAACTGATTTACCAGCTAGAGACTTATTAATATAAACTTAATAATACACAACATTTTGGAACAGTTACAGAAGTGAAGAGCTTGAGATGTGGAAGCAAATAAAAATGAGGTAAGGTGCAACCAAATACAGAATGTGCAAGGCTAATGTGATACTTTCCTAAGAGAAGATAACTGATTTTCCGGACAAGTGAACTGCAGCAGATCTCATCTATCTAGAAAACAATGCAGTCTTTGAATATAGTGCTTCATGAGAGGTTATTAGTTCAACAGCAGAAGCTGAGGATTAATACAAATACTATTATGTGTGTAGAGATCTGGATAAAAAAAGGCTATGTTGGGTGAAGCTGAAAGGGGAACTGTTGGGTTGAAAGGAAGTCATTACATAGTAGTTTCTCAAAGATCCATCTTCGGACCATTTCATTTAATATTGTCATAAATAAAATGGGCAGAAGTAGACACATGCTAGTAAAAATGACTAAGGTCACAAAATAACCTTAACAGAAAGGAGAATCAGAATATAATTTGGTAGGAAAACTAAATGACCATGAGAACTGAGAGTGGTATTATTTTTAGGAAAGAGTACTGAAATTTGCTAAGGTAATGGCTCTTTATCTATACAAGGCAGAGAATAAAACATGCACATACGTGGCTATGAAAAGAGCAAATGCTACCCGATCACATTTTGAGCAAGGTATTTCTAGTGGAGGTGGAGAGGGACTTGTTTCATAAGGCCCCTGAGCTTTGGTGCTCAGGACTGAGAAAGATAAATTTATAAAATTTGAACAGGTGGAAAGAAAGATTGTCAAATATCTGTAAACTATTTTTTCAGGAGAGGGTGGAAAAGGACGCTTGCTCACTTAGTCTTGTAAAATGGAGATTGAAAAAGGTATGATTAATCACCAGTGGGGGGAAGGGAGCATATGTACTAGAGTTAAATTAATGTTGGCACAAGGACATAAATTAATTTCAATGGGAAATTAGAAGAAACTTGGGGTTTTCATGTACTGTGAATTCTGTGAAAATTTGGAACAGCCTTCTAGAATAAAGAAGGAAAATCTTCATTTGTTTCAGTGAAACTTTAGCAGTTTATAAAAAAGTTTGTGTTGTAGGTTGACTTCATTAGCAGATGACTAGAGCTGATGATCCAGGAGGTCTCTTGAGCATGGTGCTGTGTTCAACGCCTTCCATTTTGGTGCTTATTGCCCTCATTTTCAGAAAAGCACAATGTCCGACACGCTTTGTAGTCTGTTCTCTCAGATGTTGCGGCTCTGATAATGACTCCAGTCCTCATCATAGAATTAGGCTCAAGCTCACACAGGAGGCTTGCTGCTGCAGAGATCGGTTTTAAATGTAAACTTTCAAAGTCCCAGACACATGTCTTAATCATACAACCATCCTTTCATCTTTGCACTTGTATTTCAGTCTTAATTTATCCATCATACAACTTCTTTTCTGGCAAGAATCTAAGTGGAAGATCAATAGTGTTTGGTTTTTGTGTACTGTTGCTATGTAACAAAATCCACAGTACAGAAGTTACACAAAGTGCGTACCTGGTTGTTGAAACACAAATGGGTATTGGTTACAGTATGTTCAAGAAATGTTATTTGCCTGTTTTTGCAAAGGGTGTTTTGTTTTCACTGTTTTTAATGGACGGAAACATGCGTCCCAGTTCTGTGAACCTTTATTCTGCTTTAAGAATAACTGAAGTTATCTGAGGAGTATGCAAATAACTCAAGACTTCTTATTAATTTTGTTTAAACCATCTGTTCCTGTAAGGAAAACTTGACTAGTTAACCACGTAGCAAAATATGAACATGTGCAGAGAAGTGTTAACAAAGTGTTCAGTAATGGATGCATTTTAGTGAATCTAAGTTTTATTACTGTCAGTAATTCTCTGGTTTTAATTTTTTTAAATTAATAAAAAAATTTAAAAACTAAATTGAGTTTATATTACCATAAAATAGGCAAAAATATGCTTGGTTACTCATCTATATGGTGTGATGGTGTTTTAAAAGCAATCCCTGAAGCTGGTGTTCTGGGTGCTCCATCCACCAACAACTGCAATCCATAAACCACTGCTACATAATGATGTAGAAAGGGTGTGAGGGAAGGGAAAATATACCTACACTGTTCTATGCTTTCTTTAAGCATCTGCTGCTGGAAATTTACTGGACTGGAATGGACCTTTTATTTGGTTCAATAAACCTTTTCTTGTAGGAGTGAAGAATAGGAATTAAATACTAAGGTTTAGTTTTATCATATTATATGAGATTTTGATGAGATATTTACTAGAAAATACCCAAATAGTGTAAAGCTATTTACATTTTGAAAACTGGTTGGCAATTAATTTAGAGAAGGATCCTATGCTGTTTGTCCTAAGTACATACATATATTTATTACAAAATACCTCAAACTGTGTATGTAGATAAATATGATACCATTCAATTTCCAGGCTTTGCTTTTTTTTGTTTTCGCATTTTCCAAATTCTGTATGTTTTGCTGATATTGTAGATCACATGCTCACCTGGTCTACCTTTTTTCTCTTATAGTATCTGATGTATTGAGTATCCTACTGATTATCCTGTGATAGTAATAATGGTAAAATCTAGATTTCACTGTAATGAATCTTTCAATATCCTTGAGCATAAATTTACCTCATTAAAGTATCCTGTGCTTCTTACTGGGTAATAAACCTTCTGGTTTTACTCTCCAGTTTTAATTTTTTTGTTAGAAAAAAATTCCATCTTGCAACACACTGATTACAAACACCAATGTTTCAATATAAAGAAATTTTTAGTTAATGTAACTTTATTGTTGATGGTAACATCTTTGGCTATCTCCTAATGAAACCCATTCTCCATACCTGATTTGCTCATTAAGACCTATTTGTGTTTTATAACATATTAGCTTCAAAATACCTGCAAGAAGGGCATAGGAGACTTCATTACTTTTGAACTCCTTACCTCCTTAGGGCTTGGAAAATTCAGAGAAATACCTTGCATATTAGTAGTAGTAGTAGTACTCCTCTATATTATTTGTAAGACATATATACACCAATTGTCTTTTTTCTTTTGCTGAAAAGTAGAGAATATTTCTAGCAGGAACAGTACTGCTTCATCAAGCAGGTTTGAGGGAAAACTCTGCTCTTTTTTTGTGGATATCTCTTCTGGAGAAACGTTTTTCCACTTTGTGTTGGGCAAATCTATTCTGGTGTGAAACAGGGAAATGCAAACTCAACATAATTCTGAAAATCTTTTACAGTAGTATACTGAGTACCTAGAAGGCTTGCAGAGTGAAATCTGACATTGGAGATAAGCTGATAAGCGATGACAGAATTAATGTACTCATAAAGAGCATTAGCAACACCATTTCTATCCTTTTAAATATTTCACAAATTTTGTGTGTAAGTAAGCAGTTCTAACCAATAAATTTGTAAGAATTTTCATTAATTTGGAGGACCTTACTGTAAAACAAGATGTTTTAAAAAACATATTGGATTTTATAACCAAATGGTGAAACAAACTCTCTCTCAAAAAGAATTGCTGTAAAATTAAATTATTTTTCTTATAGGGTGGAGGGCAAAATATTTAAGATCCAATAGGTTTGAAAGATGAGAGTGAGAAAAATGGCTGTAGATGATTGATCTGAATCTGGAAAGAACTGAAATACTTACTCCTTATGTCAAGTTTGATTTTCAAATTTTAAAATATTATAAAATGCTTTTGAAGTATTTTAGTTTATTTTTGAGGTAATTTTGAATGACTGCTTCTCAATTGGAGCTAGCTTTTGGGAGCTGCCATTTTCCTGCTTGGGTGCATACCATTTGGCACATAAATATCAATGATTTTCTTTGAATAACAAAAAAAAGTTACCACAAAATCAAACTACCCTTCAATATTTTTAAAATTTTATTTATTACTTTTGTGTGTCTGCCTTTTCTACAGTGCACAGATTCATGTAGAATTATCAGGAAAAAAATGTAAGTTGCATCTCTACACTAGTTAACAGTGTCAAACAGTTGTATGTATAAACATGTACATTTCCAGCAAGCTTGAGAGTACCTAAAGTGTAACTCTCACTGGTGGACAAGCACTCAAGACAGACATTTAAGGTAGGGTAGCCTGCTCGTGGCATTTAGATTTCATAAATTTCTGCACAAGGCTGGCAGATCTGTGGCTGCACATCCTGCACATTTTTAATGTGGCAGCTGAAGGTCAGGAAGGATGCCACAAAGTGCTTAAAAGTTTTTGCTAATGTAACGGATGTCGAACATTTGCATGTGAGAAAACCATGCTTCTGAAGTTTATTTCTTAATCTCAAATTTATAAATTAGTATAAATCAAGGTATATTTAAGTTCAAATAAAACCAGAAATTTCATTTTTGCTTGAACATCCCTTTATATTTTTCAACACATTGCCACATATAGGAAACTGAATGTCTTTGAGTTTTCAATTAAAAGAATAAAAATTGTTAAAAAGTATATTTTCTGCACCTATTTTTACTCTGAGAGACAGTGAACAAATTTCCTTGGTAGCTTTCAAGAAAAAAAATATTGACCAAGTCTATGATTTGCATTAATTAATATCCAATTGTATACATCTCAATGTTCACAATCTGAGCCCTGTAAATGCTGGCTGGTTTAAAAGCAAATTGATACTGAAGAGAAACACAGATGTCTACTAATGTACTGCTTACTAAAATTCTAATTTATTCTTGTAAATTAATACAGTGCATTTTTTTTGCATACGTATTACAGGGAAATCACTAATATCTCATAACATTGTATTGCTAGTTGTAATGCAATTTTCTTGCAAATCTGGCAGAATGTACCTTTTCAGAGACATCTAGAATAATCTTCAAGTGCTTATGTTACAGTGAAACTTCTGTTTGACAACCTCTGTGTCTCTCTGTAAAGCTCAAAGGATGAAACTTCGAGGCCTCGTATAATAGATGGAACAAGAAGCTCACCGTGATCCTAGATTATTAAGGGCTCTGAGTCATGCAAAATCAGACTCCTGATGAAGCGCAAGCCAGAAGGTGGGCTGCTATATGCAGGTGGGCTGTGTAGGTATTGCTTTCAGACTTAGGTTCCTGCGACTGCATCCATTAGCTCCCATTGCAAGACCTCCCTAATGCAGCTGAGATAAGAAATTGTAGGATTTATGTCCTCATTGCTTGCAAAAATATAGCAGGAAAAAATCCATCAACCACAAACCATTGCCCATAAGGCTGCTGTCCGAAATCTCATATTGTAGCCTGAAATGTCATTTCTTGGCACTTAAAAAAAAAAAAAAAAAAAAAAAAAATCACTTAAAGATGTTTATGCTGCAAAGAAACACAAGGACAGGACATGTTTTCTGGTTATACATTTGACAGACACCAAATCCTATTTCCATTCCTCCTCCCCAAACCAGTAAACCCCTTAAGTTAGCAGCTGTGGGGAATGGTCACTGGCCTATGTGGCCCTAAACTGGCCCCTAAACTCTGTGCGGCCATTGACTGGGGCACATCAATGCTATTCGGCCTGAGCCAAAATCATGCCCAGGGATGGCTCTAGCAATTTAGCAGCAGGGACAACTGTGAGCCGTGTTTGTGCTTGAGCCCTGACTATGTTTATTTTGCTTTTAAAGACAACTGGGGCAAGGGCAGATGCCTGTAGAGATGGGTAGCTTGTCCTGGAAGCCCCTGGGGACTCCTCTTTCAACTGTGAGCTATGTGTCAGCTCAGACCCTCATCCTTGGTCCCCACCTAAACTACAGTGCCCATGGACTATGTCTGTGCCCATGGTCCTTGTTGGCGCAGATGCCTGTTAAGAGTGCCTACAGACTTTGCTGACCCTGACCATGTCTCGATTTCTAGACTGGAGCTCAGACCTTCCTTGTCACCATGAACTGGCCTCTTGGCTGGCCCTGATGACGATCACTGACCTGCTCTGCTCACCTCATTTGGGGGCTGTGGGACAGGGCATAGGTCAGTGAGGCCCCTGCCCATCCAGCCTGTCTGCCAACCTGGCTCCTGGCTCCCTTGCCCAACAGACCAGTCTGTCCCAGACAGTCTGTCCTTCCTTTCCTTCTCCCCAGCCTGTTGCAGGAGGGCACGGTGCCAGCTCCTCATCTTGAGAACAAAGGTTGATTTTGCCTACAATACCAAGAAGCCTGGCATTAACAGCTGCAGGAAATGTATGTCCCAATATTGCATTTGTCCTTTTCATGGTTGTATAGGGAAAAAAATCACCTTGGATATTCTTATATTCAGAAGACAAAATTATTTCATTTTAAAGCTTATTCTAAAGCTGCTGCAGTATTGGAGCTACAGCTGGGAGATGTGAAGTATTAGATCCTTTATGAAATTTAGTCTTTATTGGTCAAGATACTTTTAACTACAGAGTTGTCACTTCCAGTTTCAAGGTCTTGCACAAATTAAAGTGTTGTCATCACTGCTGTTGGAGAACTGGGAAAACCTCAGTTTCGTGGTTCCATTTCTACTTATTTTAAAAGATGTAAGCAGTTTTCAAAGTCAGATTTAATGTTCAGAAACAGTGATGTAAGCAGAAAAATGAAGAAAACAGTTTAGTCTTTGTATCTAGTTGCTACCTTAATGATAGTAAAAATAAAAACTCATGGGAGAGACTCGGAATATACAATTAACAAAGAGATAAAAAGAGACATGTATTTCACACCGAAAGCTCAAACCATGCCTTGGCATGGAAGATGAACAGAAATACGCTGTGTGTTCATAACTCATTGGTCATTGAAATTTATTATGATTAATGAGGAAAGCAGGATGATCAATGCAATTGCTAGATGTTAGTGATAGGTAAAAGGATTTTTATTATAGCAAGACAAGATCTTCAGATTTCTCATAACTGGAAGAATTAGATGGTTTAAACACTCACTGCTTGCAGCCTTTTCTCTCTGATTTACTCCACACAGCAGAAAGTCTGAAAATGATTGAATGGATGTTTTGTGGTCAATGTGAAATAAATTTATGATGAATTAATTCTATTTGACATAGCCTATTTAAAAAATCGTCAGTTTTATTCTAGTTCACAGTACTGCTGACAATCTTAGGATTCAATGAGGAATATACTTTCTTCACAGGACCAGAATGATCCTGACCAAAATCAACATGACGCAGTCTGGTGGATTTTGTCCTCTACTTTTTGTCTGTGTACATATGTGGTACTGAGTATTACAGGAATACCCCTTAGTTGGTAAATAAGCATAGGTAGCTTCAAACTCCCCAAATTTGGCTGGAGGTCACATGACTAAGCAGTTCTCAGGATGTTTTTAAAATTACTGCTCTGAGAAATCTGGAGTTAGATATGCTGAAAGAAAATGTTCTAACACCACAAGAATCAGAGTTTAAAGTGGTGAGGACAAAAATTTTAAAATTATCTTTTTAGAGATTAATAACTTTTTATTATTATTTTTTAAAAAATGATCTCAAGTGTTTGGCATATTGATAAAGATTCTTTAAATGTAAAACTGATTTGAGCATAATACAACAATGATACTAGATTAGACCAAATGTCCTTCTAGGCATTGTTGTGGTTCCCATAGTTTTATACCCCTTCCTTAGGAAGATGGTGAAAACAGAGCAAGCATACAACATGTTGTGACACTCAAAAAATTTGATCTTTCAGTTTTTGGCCTTGGGACTTCAGGAGTCTGATGTGATGCTGCTTTAATAGTCCTCAGTAGATTTTTCTTCCTTGATAAAAATATTTATTATCTACAAAAGTATGTGTTAGAGTGCCACAGGTTAATTCAGCATTGTGTGAAATGCACTGCCTTTGGTTTTCAAGCTCTTGTTCCATTAGTTTCACTTGAAGTTCTGAGTTTTTTATTGGAGGAAACGGGAAAAAATTGCTCTCCTCCCACATGTCATTCAATGTTTTATAGGCTGTTATCACAGTCTGTTTCAGCTTGAAGAAAGCTATCTGTTCCTCATATGGAAGCTGTTCCATGTCTTCAGTCATCCCTGAACCCTTTTTGGTGTGAAGAACTAGAATCTGTAGTCAAGATGTAGATACACCATGTATTTATATATTAGTATAGTAATGATCTCTGTTTCTCTTTTCTAAAAATGTACAACATTTGACTTGCTTATTTAACAGCTGTTTACTCGGGATTTTCATGCATCTTGGTCCCAAGCTCTCTTTCCTGACTGGCAATAGTCAGTTCCTTTTATATGCAACATTAGGATCTATTTTTTCATGTACTTCGCTTTATATCAAGGTAGTTTGAATTACATTTGCCATTTTGTCATCTGGTCATTCGTTAGGTCCCTCTATAATTTTTCACCATTGAACCTTGCCTTTATTATGTTTAATAACTTAGTTTCATTGGAAAATTTCGTCACTGATTGCACTTTTTTGGATCATCTATGGATTTGTAGAGTAACATCAATAAGATACCAATTAATATTATCACACGTCCCTGGTAATTTTACTGTGAAAACTGATAATTTACTTCTGTTCTTTGCTTCCCATCTTTTAACTAAGTATTTAGTTATGTGTGGATTTTATTTGTTATTGTATAGCAGCTTACTTTCTTCAAAAGGCTGGGGAGGGACAGGGACTCGTGGAAGACTTGGAATCCAGACACCTTCTGTCTCTTTGCTGTTGACTCTTTCAAGGAACTCAAGTAGGTTGCTGAGGAGTAACTTTCATGTAGAAAATGTTTTAATTTTTTCCTCCTTCTGTCACATCATCCATAATCTTACTAATTCTATTCTTTATTACAGCCTCACCTAATGTGGACAGGGGTGAAATCAGCTTACCAGCTACAGATTGCCCTGAAACTCTTTTTAAAGGTTGATTGAATTTGCTACACCACTTGGATGCATACAAGACTATCAGGCCAGGTGGGATCCACTGAAGGGTACTGAGGGAGCTGGTGGTAGTGCTCACCAAGCCACTTTCCATCATTTATCAGCAGTCCTGGCTAACCAGGGAGGTCCCAGTTGACTGGAGGTTAGTAAATGTGACGCCCAACTACAAGAAGGGCTGGAAGGAGGATCTGGGGAACTACAGGTCTGTCAGTCTGACCTCAGTGCCAGGGAAGGTTATGGAGCAGATCATCCTGAGTGCCATTACGGGGCACATACGGGACAACCAGGTGATCAGGCCCAGTCAGTATATGTTCAGGAAAGGCAGGTCCTGCTTGACTAACCTGATCTCCTTCTATGACAAGGTGACCCACTTAGTGGATGAGGGAAAGGCTGTGGATGTTGTCTACCTGGGCTTTAGTGAAGCCTTTGACACCATTTCCCACAGCATTCTCCTGGAGAAACAGGCTACTCATGACGTGGATGGGCGTATTCTTCACTGGGTAAAAAACCGGCAGGATGGCCGGGCCTGAAGAGTGGTGGTGAATGGAGTTAAATCCAGTTGGTGGTTGGTCACAAGTGATGTTTCCCCAGGGCTCAGTATTGGGGCTGTCTCTCTTTAATATCCTTCTCAATGACCTGGACAAGGGGATTGAGTGCACCCTTAGTAAGTTTGCAGGAGACACCAAGTTAAGCGGGAGTGCTGATCTGCTTGAGGGTAGGAAGGCTCTACAGAGGGATCTAGGCAGGCTGGATCAATGGGCCAAGGCCAATGGTATAAGGTTCAACAAGGCCAAGTGTTGGGTCCTGCACTTGGGTCACAACAACCTCATGGAACACTTCAGACATGGGGAAGAGTGGCTAGAAAGCTGCCTGGTGGAAAAGGACCTGGATGTATTGGTTGGCAGCTGGCTCGATATGAGCCAGCAGTGTGCCCAGGTGGCCAAGAAGGCCAAGAGCATCCTGGCCTGTATCAGGAATAGTGTGGCCAGCAGGACTAAGGAAGTGATCATCCCCCTGTACTCTGCACTGGTGAGACCTCACCTCGAATACTGTGTTCAGTTTTGGGCCCCTCACTACAAGAAAGACATTGAGATTCTGGAGCGTGTCTAGAGAAGGACAACGAAGCTGGTGAGGGGTCTAGAGAACAAGTATTATGCAAAGTGGCTGAAGGGTTGTTTAGCCTGGAGAAAAGGAGGCTGAGGGGAGACCTTATTGCTCTCTACAACTACCTGAAAGGAGGTTGTAGGGAGGTGGGGGTTGGTCTCTTTTCCCAAGGAATAGGCGATTGGACAAGAGGAAATGGCCTCAAGTTGTGCCAGGGGAGGTTTAGATTGGATATTAAGAAAATGTTTTCACCAAAAGGGTTATCAAGCATTGCAATGTGCTGCCCAGGAACGTGGTTGAGTCACCATCTTTGGAGGTATTTAAAAGACACGTAGATGTAGTGCTGAGGGACGTGGTTGGAGGTAACTTGGCAGTACTACATTAACAGTTGGACTTGATGATCTTAAAGGTCTCTTCCAACCATAATGATTCTATGATTCTATGATTCTGTGAATTAGTTGCCATCTGGGAATTTTTTGTGTCAAGTAAGTTTTAGAGGAGACATTACACATTATTGTTTAAGTATTTTATCCTGGAGTTCCTACATCTGGATGCAGTTCCAATTAATTTTGTCTTTTTTTTCCTACTCTGCTCTTCAACTGAAGCTTCCGTTTAAGACTGACCCTCTGATGTATCCTCTATGTAAAATTTCACCCACAGAAACAACAAAGCCAAATCAGTCCTTGACATCCAGTCGGTCGTGTAAGCTATCTGCAGAAAATTTCTGTTAGAATCAAAATAGTTGAATCTTATTATCATGGTAACATTTTTCTAACATCCCTCAGATAAGAAACTTGAGAAGTAGAGGAAGCAGTTCATCTTTCAGGATATACTATAATGGCGGCGGCATGTCTTAGCCTAAGACTTTCTGAAATATTTAAATCTGTGCCCATGGGCTCTGGTGGTGCAATTGTTTCTGATGAAATAATACTGCTACAAATCCTAACCTGGAGCACTGTGACATGAAAATGTATACTCTCATTATTTTTCCTGTACATGGTTAGATGCAAAATGTGCAGATTTAGAGCTTGTTTACAAATCCTTACTGAACACACAGTCGATTGACATCCAGCACTTCAAACTCTGGCTGCTCAAAACATCAGACATGCCAAACTTGTACTACATTGAAATAACTTTCTTCTTTGGCCAAAAGAGAATTGTGACAAATCAAATACATGAGTAAATCACATACTTGAGTTGGCATAATGAGAAGAACTTGCTGATAATCTCATGGTTATGGTGTTGTAAAACTGACAGGCTTATTCTCTTTCAATGTTTGTTAAATTTTTGTTTGCCTTTCATTTGCCTCTGGTCACACAAACTGCCCAATTGTAGCTTTTACATGTTGGTGAAGAATTTCTCTATTTCTATCTGGCAATATTTAGATTTTTTCCTAAATTTACTTTTGAAAAAACACTGAAGCAAAAGATTTTCAAAAGTAGCCAAAATCTCCTTGGAATTATTCAGATCTATAAAGAAAAGTCCATTGAATTAGGTGAATGCTTGCTTTTGAGTTTTATTTGTGCATTTTATAGGTTGGATAGCATTTTTCCGTATGTGCAAATGGGCCTAAGTTGACTTACATATCCAATATCTAGAAGTTGAAATGCAGCATTGATCTTACAAAAGCAGGTTGCAAATAGGAACTACAACTTGCATTGTACAGTTATACTGCACTGTGCTCTGTTAGAAGTCCAAATAGAACAAATTTAGTCCTAGAAGAAAATATATATGATACATGTAAAATACATAATGTATGATATGACAAATACGTGCTACACCTGGTGGTAAAAGTTCATGCCTAATATCTCTCCCAGTGTATCTGTACAAGGACACTGGCAAAAGTTAAAAAAAGCATTGACAAGCCAGGGAGCATATGGAGAAAGAAGCCATTAGAAGCTAAAATTGCATTTTTGACCTCTCAGCTACTGCTGACCCAATGACCCAATTTATTTCAGTTGGAATGTTATGCTGGCTGGCTGGTGTTGCTTTGCAGATCTCCTCTTGAGTTAGGCAGTCCTGTAATTTGCAAGGATTTTTACCTCCTTAGTTACAGTAAGACAGCAGAATTGCCTTGTGAAGACAGAATAGAAATCAGAGGATTAGAAAAGCCTCATCACTGATGCTAGTGTTTGACTGGTAATTTCTGATGACTAGCTAGCTTGTGAAAAGCTACATGTTATTAGAATAAGTGATTTTCCTGCCTTTCCATGACTTGCAGTTTTTCACTTTGACCAGTGAGGTTGATTTGCCCTTCTCACAAAATTACAGTCAGGCTTTCCTTTTTACAGTGCCCATCTTCAATGCAATAGTTGGAACATGGCTAAACACTTCCCTTATGTCAAGCTGTTCAGATAATTTTTGTTGAAGTGCCTGCAGGTATGAATCCATTGAAGGCACCTGCAAGCCGTGTTCCCCACTTCCTCAAAATCTGTTCTAGGCACTAGGCTGTTATGAGAAAGGTACTCGCACTACACTAGGGCAATGTTCCTGAAACAAGGAGACCTTTAGTGTTTGCTGTGGGGTATGCAGCTTTGTGCTATGTCAAATCTCTGCATTACATGTGGTTTGGAGTTGAAGTTCAAGAAGTTTTCACATTCTGAACAGCAGCAAAGCTTAAGCACGGGCTAGGTACTCAGTCTATGTGTTTCTGTGCAAGTGTGGCCAAGTAGCGAAATTTTTGGTTCAAAACGGAGATGCCAGTTACCTCCAGCATTAAAGAACACCCAAAGAGAATCATTCTTAATCCTGTCTCGCTAAGTCTTAGGCTTCGACGTTTTGCATGTGTCCAGAAAAATTTTGTGATCCCTTGAAACCATGCCATAAGCTACTCTTTTCTGCTTAATATTCTAACAAGGCATCATGGTGTTATTTCTCCTAGGTAAGCAGGTCCTCCCCTTCTCAACACAATACACATATGTTGAGTGACTTAAAAGATTTTTTTTCTGGAAACATTCATATTCTACTCATGATGTGAATAGTTAAGTTCAACATTCTTTCTTATGGCACAAAAAGTCTGTGCAATTATGCAATTGTTATGTAAATGGCTTCTGTCTCATTGACTGTTTCTTGAATGATATATGATACATTAAATTAAAATCTGATACATTCAAATAATAACATGAATTTGAATTCGTAGCACTGACCATGACCAATAAATAACAAAGCAATGGCGAGTCATTTTTAGTATGTGTATAAACATTTAAATACTGACACAGAATCACAGGGGTTGGAAGGGACCTCTGGAGATCATCCAGTCCAACCCCCCTGCCAGAACAGGGACACCTAGAGCAGGTTGCACAGGACGGCGTCCAGGAGGGTTTGGAATGTCTCCAGAGTCGGAGACTCCACCACCTCTCTGGGCAGCCTCTTCCAGTGCTCTGCCACCCTCAAAGGAAAGAAGGTCCTCCTCATGTTCAGACGGAACTTTCTGTGGTCAAGTTTGTGCCTGTTGCCTCTTGTCCTATCACTGGACACCACTGCAAAAAGACTGGTCCCATCCTCCCGGCACCCTCCCTTTAAGTATTTATAAGCATGGATGAGATCCCCCCTCAGAGCCTTCTCTTCTCCAGACTAAAAAGACCCAAGTCCCTCAGCCTTGCCTCATAAGAAAGATGTTCCAGTCCCCTAATCATCTTTGTAGCCCTCTGCTGTACCCTCTCCAGCAGTTCCCTGTCCTTCTTGAACTGGGGAGCCCAGAACTGGACACAGGACTCCAGGTGCGGCCTCACCAGGGCAGAGTAGAGGGGGAGGATCACCTCCCGCGACCTGCTTGCCACACACCTCTTGATGCACCCCAGGATGCCGTTGGCCTTCTTGGCCACAAGGGCACATTGCTGGCTCATGGTCACCGTGTTGTCCACCAGGACTCCCATGTCCCTTTACCATCAAGCTGCTTTCAAGCAGGTCAGCCCCTAACCTGTACTGGTGCATGGGGTTATTCCTCCCCAGGTTCAGTACCTTACATTTGCCCTTGTTGAACTTCATGAGGTTTCTCTCTGCCCAACTCTCCAGCCTGTCCAGGTCACGCTGAATGGCAGCACAGCCTTCCGGTGTGTCAGCCACCCCTCCCAGTTTGGTGTCATCAGCAAACTTGCTGGTGGTACTCTCTATCCCTTCATCCAGGTCATTGATGAATATGTTGAAGAGGACTGGACCCAGTACTGACCCCTGGGGAACACCACTCGTCGCAGACCTCCAACTAGACTCTGTGTCACTAATCACAACCCTCTGAGCTCTATCTGCCAGCCAGTTTTCAATCCACCCCACTGTCCATTCATCCAACCCACACTTCCTAAGCTTGCGTATAAGGATGCTGTGGGAGACACTTGATATATGAGTCTGTTTTTGACATGAGTTAAGCAATTAAACAAGGTGAGGTATTGGAGCAAAAAATGTAATCAAAGAGGTATATTAATTTCTTAAATGGTTCTGGTTGAATAAGATACTGGTATTCTTTTCTGTCAGTCTGCATAATGATAATGCCATAACTGCACTGCATATGCAGATATATATCCTAAAGCTGGATGGTCCTTATTGTCTAGATCTACTTTTGATGTAGCACTTTTCTGGCTCTTCATGCTATGTCACATTAGTTCAAAGAAATGGGACCCAAAGTTGCCGAAGCTGAACTTCATCACCTGGACTATATCCAGTGATTATGATCTCAGACAGCTGAACCAGTGACCACTGGAATCTAAGACTATCACCCACCTCCTAGTCTTGCCTGTTTAATCATCTAGTGACAGCAGGCTGTGTGCTCTTCTCAATGAGCCAAAAAATGCTGTCAGTCATGGTGCAAGAAAACAGATCCCCAGAGCTGCAATTATATGCCAAGATAGACAGTATTTGAGGAGCTCTCAAGGTACCAGAGACATAGTACCTTGCCCATGTCTCCCTTTAGAGGCCAAATTAAAGTATTTTTTTGGCCAATATTCTTCAGTGAAATGGTGGAATCTCATGGAATTAGCCCAGGAGTGCTGTGTGAGTAGCTGGAGGGTACATGGAAAAGGTATTCCCTCTGCCTGGCAGGAGAGGCTGCTGCTGCTGCTGCTTTCAGATGAATTATCATCTCAGCACACTTGTGCTTCAAGTACTTGACCGGTAACTGCTTCAAGTGCAATCATTTAATTTTTTAAAAAATGCTACTTGAATAGTAATGTAAATAATGTTAATTTATTACAGTAAATGTAGTTCTTAATTTAGGTCATGGATTGTACAATATCATAAGTAGATAATTTTTAAAAAGGAGGAGTAATTATAATGTAAAAACTGTGGTAAAAACATGTTTAAATTTAATTAATGCCATTGACTGTAAAAAAAGACAGTCATTGCTCAGAGTTCACCAAGAGGCTGAACTTCCCCCAGGAGCCACATCTGGGATCCCCCCACAAATCCCCTCCCCATAAGCCCAACAGTTCTCCAGTTCAGCCCTGGCCCGAGCACAGTTGTGGGCAAGCCTGCGCTGAGCTCTGTCCCTGCCATCCTGACTGGAGTCTCTGGAGGGTCCATAGGTTGATGCTGGAGGTAGTCGCGTCTCCAGGCTTATCTTCAGTCTTCTCTCTGGCCCTGTCTCCCGGATGGACCTCAGACTGCTGTTACGGACAGCCTTACCTCCAGTCCCATCTCCTGCCCTGCCTCCTGCTGCTTCTGACTGTGCTCCCAAAATTGGACTCTGGACCTGCCTGGCCACCTTTCCTTATCTGGGATTGTTGATGGGATCTGCCACTGCCACCAGCCTGGCCCTGCTCAGGTCCTGCAGGACTGCGCCCTGGTCAGGGGGGGCACCTGTGCTGGGGTCGCCCTCCACTCCTGCATCATTCTTCCTTGGGAGCAGCTCCACTATGCTGATCCCTGACCGAGACATTCATATCTAGGATAATTCTTTCCTTCAAAGCTTATCCATTTATACACGCTGAAACAGTCAGAAGAGACTTCGTCTACTGTAAAGATCAGAAAGGCCCTGATCAATGTTGCAGGCTTTAAAATGCTGGATACCAAATTTGAAGAAGGAAAACTACAGTCTTATTCTCACTGGTGTCACCACTTGCAATGTATTCGCTGGAGTCATTGGCACTCTTCAGACCATCCCAGTTTTTGTGCTATAAGTGTGATACTGTGCCCTGTCAGAGGCACAGTTCAAATCACAGCTTGGGTGATTCATGTGCAAGTGTGTATAAGTAAGTAGTAAAAAAAAAAAAAAAAAAAATTACCTAAGCCTGAATCTTATCATTTAATCGGCTAAATAAATATTTGCACTGGTAAGTGTCCTGTCCCATGCTCTGCATGACCTAAAAAAATTAATTCAAACACTGATCTCATATATGCACCTTTGCCAGCCTCCCACTACTTATACACTTGCAATTTCAGCATCCATTTATGGTGTCTACATATACTGCATTATAACCTCCTCCAGCTTTTACTCTATCCCCTTTTTATGTCTCTCAGGGAATATAAGGCTGTAGATCTTCATCTCTGCAAAATCAAAAAATCAGTTCTTTCTCCTCACGAGAGAGGATGGTATTGTCAGGAAATGCCTTTTTATCTGCTCCAGCTCTGAAACACGGCTCAAGCACTTCCATTGGTTTCATAAGAAAGTAACAATGGCTGTAATGGATCATCCTTCTCATTACAGGGCAAGATGAGAATCCTTCAGATAAGGAGTGGCCAAATTATACGGTTTCTTGAAGACAAAGCCCATCATTATAAACTGTTCTTGAATATGCACAGATAGTCACTTCAGTGAACAGGTCACAGGAGTCACACTGCAATGTTGTAATTTTTAATATATCTGTAACAGGCATGTAAACTTAGAAAGTACTGTCATATGGGAAAATATTTTATGTGCATTCAGGCCAACCTGCTCTTCTAAGAGCATTTGACTGCATCAAAGTACTTAGTACAATAATACCTTTTTTAAATTAATGTTTGAAATTTAGGGATAAAGCACATAATTCTGCTTGAATATAATTAATGTTTGTACATGTACACTTGAATAGCAAAAATTGTATTTGCCATATGCCTTGCTATGCTTAAATTTAATTCACTAGCACCAAGTTTCCACAAAAAAAAGCCCAAACCAACACCCACCCAAACACACATTATTTCTAATCTTAGGGCATCTTCTTTCCAAGTGTATTCTTTGAAAATCAGGACAGTTGCACATTTCATACAATTGTGTTTTCTGGAAAAATATAGAGAGAGGAGACAGAAAGACAGCTTTAGCGTGACTCCGTCCAGTAACTGTTTGATCAATCAATGGCAAAAGTCAAAGGTTGTTTTATTTGCTTTTAAAGTCAATGGAGGAATGAAACCAGTATGAATGTATCCAAAGTTGAGAAGTCAAATATTTATTAACACTGCAGGAAAGACTGAGCTGATTACAGGGCTTCCAATAGGATTTGAGGTTCCTCTTTCAAATAAAATACAATCAATATAATCCATCAAAGCAGTCCTCAGTTTATTAGATTCTTCTACTTAGGAGGTCTTTGCAGAGTTCAATTTGTCTTCCTGGTTTGTGTTGAGATACTAAGGGCAGAATCTTCTAGAGCTATATATAATGAGTGATTACTGTTCTTCTTCCATCTCAAAAGAGTAATCTCTAGTAAAATAAATAGATGGTATTAAGTTATTTTTATCTCAAGCTTCCACAGTTCAGACCTGGACTTCTAAAAATGGTGTCAATCCTGGCCCATCTCTATTTATAATACTGAAATTAATGTGTACTTGGTGGTATAACACTGAGACGGAGGGCTAAGGTAGAAAACTTTAAACACTGTTTATAGTGGGGTTTTATACATTTTTTTCCCACAGAGTTTCATGCGGACTTTCAGGATGACATTAAGAATAATTCCATTAACACTGTAAATACACTTTCTAATAAAGTATCGCAATTATGTAAATATATGTGCTCTAATTATATGATTAGGCCGACAGTAATTATGTATCTACATAGCCAATTATGAGTTAAAACTACATTAAAACCAATGTCACTCAATGCAAAGAACAAAAAGAAAATTAGAGATACGGAAATGAAAAATATGGAAATGCAGGTCAAAGGTTATTGCAAGCCATTCACTCATACAATCTAACATTGGTCCACCTTATCCATGTCTTTATTCTGTTTCCCAACTGTTACAGTACTACTTTTGTTGTACTCTTTTTTACCTGTTCAAAGGTACTGACAGTGAAGTGATACAAGGCAAGACAATATAGCCATGTGTCTCTCAGGAATTCTGTTAGTTACAGATTCCTCCTTAAAGAAAACCAAAACCCCTTACGGTTTGTTTTGCAATGTGATTTAAAAATATGCTTTTGGGAATGAATGGGCTAGAAATGCTCTCAAGGTTAAAGCTGTCTTATGTACTAAGAGTTGGGAGAGTTAGAACTTGCTGGCTAGCACTGAGCGTAAAAACTTTCAGTGATTGCCTTGTTGTCATCAACACTGAACATGGCTTAAACACTTTGTTTCACCTGTTCACAAACTTGATTTCCTGCTTATTGACAAATATGTGATATCAAATATTTTCCAAGCATAGTAGTTTGATTTTTATGTATTTCCCAAGACATGCTTATTTTAAGTACCTAAACTTATGAGCTCTGATCATAAAAGAATACATAAGCCTTGCCAGCCTGTCTCCTGAAAGCACAGGAGGACTCTTGATTTATATATATACTCACTTTATTTAGCTAAATGAGATAGTGTTATTTATTTTTGATCTATAACTGCACAAAAGTCTTTGAAGTAATATATCTTGTTTTTCAACGAGTCATGACATATAGACAGAGGTAACTTAAGCGGTTCATTCAGATTTAGAAGCTGTAATTTATCAAGTGCAGTGTACATAGAGAAATTAGCTTGATGCAGCTAATGCGCCAAACTGAATGTTATCCTCTCCCATTCAGGCTGCTTTTAACTAAGGGCATATACAGCAGTAACTCATAGCTGCAGATTTACAATATCTGGGAGCATCAGCAATTTTTGCATCTGTAATTTGTCACTTTTAGGTGAAAAGAGGAACTAGCACATCCCCAGAGGATTTTCCTGTTTCAGAGACTGCAGTAGGCACATTAGATAGAAAAAGTTTATTTTCTTCATAAACCTGATCCTGCTTTACAGAGCTGTAATGCCAGATTGTGGGTGAAGAAATACTAGCCACATATAAAGGCCTTTTTCACAGTTTATTAACCTTCATAATAAAGCATTATTTTTATTTTCTGTAAGTAATTAATTGCATTTTTTTCTTAATGCAATTCATTATGTTTTGTTCTGCATAACCTTTCTGTAACAAATCTGATTGTAGGAGAAGATTATTTCAGTGTGGAAATCGTGCATATATAACCCAATTGTTGTTTTAGATCTTCTTTCATGCTGGGTGTGATAAGGGTTCAGAAGGCTGCAGAAGAGAGTGAGCATAAATTTGGTAGAACCACAATTATTCTAGGCAAAGAAGAGCTATTCCACAGATACAGCACAAGAATATGCCCTGTTTATTTTCTGTGGTGCAGAAAGAAGTAATAATAACATGGTGTGGGAAGAAATTTGGTGTTAACCAAGGTTTACACAACCAGGCTTTTTAGTCGATTAAATTCTGTTTAAAGCTATGAAGTTACTTGTGGTGGTGTGAAGAAACCCATTTTTGGTCACGCAGGGCAACACTGAGTTCAGAGGTGCCGGAATGGTGCAAAGGGAATGAACACGGTCCAGACAGACACTGAAACGTTAGGCTGGAGAAGCCCAGCTTAGGGCAAATTAACAGATGTTTTTAAATGTAGTAATAGGCACAGTGAAGTACAAATGTCTGTACAGAAACATTGAAAGGGCTCTAGACTACTAGAAGTTGCAATGCACACAAAAAGATTTGCCATTTTGCTTTCCTCCGGTATTTCATGAACCAAATTTAATTTTATTGATAAATTAGCACTCATTAATGTTTGTTCAAATTTTGACTTTTTTTTGCTTTTTTTTTTTATAACTTGGGTTTTTTAAAAGCAGTATGTGGTATTCATTTTGTTTAATTCAGCTATCTATCCTGCATTTACATTTCGGGTGCTCAGTGAAGCTGTTCTAGTCTAATTGCCCAAGATCCTAACTCAGTGGATTGGTTCTCATTCAGAGGGTATCCATTTCAATTAAACAAACTTGTGTTCTGTCATAGATATTTTTCACTGGGAAACACTTCATTGAGTACTTCTCACAGTCTGCTTTACCTTGAGGATAGCTGTGATTTGCAAAGTGTCAGCAATACACAGATTTTGTTCCGGATATATTGTATGATTATATTCCTAACATAGGAACACAGAGATCTGTAGCAAAATCCATGTGTACATGTGTGTAAGATTTCCTCCTTTTCTTCCCCTTTTTCATCACTATAATTTTCTTCAAAAGGGATTCTTGCAGCATGTCTCAGCATTACTATGCTTCTGAAAAAAAACCAACAACAAAGCAGGACAGAGTGTCTAGATGTATTTTATGAATTCATATGAAGTAGAATTTTGATATATGAAATCTACAGCTTCTATTAGAAAAAAGTATCATCTTATTTGTATGGTGCTTGAGGGGTCAGAAACATGAGGCTACATTTCATATGTCTTTTAACTAGGCTGCTTACCAGCTGACACTATTGTTTGATAAATTACCTATATCCATCATTATCAAGCTCTGCCTTAAATTTGGAGGTCAGTGGCCCTTTGCATCATGATTCACAAGACCTGACATCCTCTCATTGCTTGCGGAAATTTCCCTTCTCTTATGTTGCTGACCCAATCCATGCTTCCATTTTTGCTTGCAGTTCTGCCTTGCACTATTGTTTTTGCTGATCGATCTCCATCTCTCCTTGGTATGTCCCTGAAATATTTCAGCTTGTTCTCCTTGATGTTCTGGGAGCAGTAAATGGCTCTTTCTGCACTGCTGCAATATATGCTCATTTGTCTTCTTTCCTGCTCTGATGTCTTCAACGTATATCAGCCGCACAGAATCTCAAAGGACTCTGATGACTTCACATTTGCTGCCTTGAGGATCCAGCTTTCACAGTTATACCAAGCAATAGATCAAATTGTCAGTGATTACACCAGCTTGACCTTTATGAGCAGGTCTCCAACCTGCCCTTTTCTTTCAGAATACCTTTTAATTTAACATCTGCTGAATATGGCATAGCCAACCTTATCCAGATGTCACCTTGTTCAGATGTTACTATCTTTATACATAATGAAGACTAGATAGCTCCTATATTTTCCCCTTCTCTCATACTTCTTTTTAATCTAAATAAAATGATCCAATGTCTTCCTTTCTTATCCTTTATTGCTATGTTTGTGCTTCAGTGAAACAGTCAGACCCATGTTTTCTAATCAGCTTACTTCTGTGGCAATAGTCCAGCATTACTGCAAATTCAACTTTAATTTGAAACAGACTAAAATTTTGGACCTGTATTGAAAACTCTTCACTGTCAGACCTTTTTTCAGGCACAAGTATGCTTCTGAAGTCTCCAGTTTAGTGGCAGATCAGAAAAGTAGACCCACAGTGCAATTCTTCCTCATTTGGGAGTTTTCAGTTTTCTAGTAAATTACTTGTATTTGCCTTCAGAAACAGATTTTGTTTCCAGAAAATCAAATTAAATAATTTCAAAAAAATTATTTCAGTAAAGTCTAGTGGTTAATGGATTTCACTCTCTCAGGAAACCGTTATAAAATGTGGAGTTCACAGTGGTGTTGCTGGGACTTTTCTTATTTTATATCTTTGTCCATGACTTGGAGGAGCTGATGGAGTGCTTGCTCCTCAGGTTTGGAGATGACATCAAATAGCAGGGGGACAGCCGATGCACTGAAGGGCAAAACTGCCATTCAGAGAGATGCAGAGAGGCTGGAGAAATGGGCTGATGGGAGCCTCTCAAAATTGAGTAAGGACAAAAGGCAATTTGTGCACGTTGGAAAGAAGAGTCTCTAGCAAGAAAACAGGTGGGAGCCTGCCCAGGGGGCAGCTCTGTTGAAGAAGTCCTGAGGGTCATAGTAGGCAGTGAACTGAGGCTGAGCCAGCAGTGAGACCTGGCAGAAGACAAACCAAAACTGTCCTGGGCTGTGTTAGCAGGAGCACAGCGAGAAGATCAGGAGGAAGTGATTATCCCCCTCTGCTCACCACTTGTTAAACCATATCTGGAAATCTACATCTAATTTTGGGCTCCCAATTCAAGAAAGTCATTGATAAAGTCATTGATAAACTGGAGTGAATTCAGTAAAGGTCCACCAAGATGGGCAGAGGGCTGGAGACCTTGCCCCATGAAAAGAGGATGAGGGAGCTGGGTTTACGCAGCCTGGAGCAAAGATGGCTTTGGGGGAGCTTAATAGCAGCCCCAGTGCCTACGGGCAGGTGACTGAGCAGATGGAGGTAGGCTGTTCACACAGCAGTGCATGGCAGGAGACAAGAGGCATCAGGCGTAAGTTGAAACAAGAGAGGTTCAGACTGGAGATAAAGAGAAATTTTTTCACCATGAGAACAGCCAAGTAGCGGGGCAGGTTGCCCAAAGAGGTTGTGCAGTTTCCATCCTCGGAGATTTTCCAAGATGGAACTTGAATAAAGCTCTGACCAACCAAGTCTGATCACAGAGCTAACTTTGCTTTAAGCATGAGGCTGGACTAGAGACATTCTTATGTCCCTTCCAAAGGGAATTATTCTTCAGTTCAGTGATTGCTCTAATATGAAGCAACTATCATAGATTCACTTTCTGATATTGAAGCAGACTATTGAAAAGAAAGAATTGAAAAGACTTACTTAAAACTATGTGAACAGAGCTCTGATGTACCCGTACATCAGAGTACCTGTACATTGATTTACCCGTACATTGGTCTTCACTGCTAAAGCTGTCCCCCATGAATCCCAGATCCTGGAGGCAAGGGGGAAGGTCTGGAGAGAGGAAGACTTTCCCTCAGTTGAGGAGGACCGGGTTAGAGACCACTTGGCCAAGCTGGACATCCATAAGTCCATGGGCCCTGTGGGATGCACTCACGAGTGCTGAGAGCTGGCAGATGTTATTGCTAGACCACTCTCCATCATCTTTGGAAGGTCATGGGGAGCAGGAGAGGTGCCTGAGGACTGGAAGAAGGCCGACATCTCTCCAATCTTCAAAAAGGGCAAGAAGGAGGACCCAGGGAACTACAGGCCGGTTAGTCTCACCTCTGTCCCTGGGAAGGTAATGGAGCAACTCATTCTGGATGTCATCTCCAAACACGTTGAAGAACAGGAAGTTATTGGAAGTGGTCAACATGGATTTACCCAGGGTAAATCATGCTTGACCAATCTGATAGCCTTCTGTGATGTTATAACTGGTTGGCTGGATGAGGGGAGAGCAGTAGACATCATCTACCTTGACTTCCGCAAGGTTTTTGACACTGTCTCCCATAACATCCTCATTAGGAAGCTGAGGAAGTGTGGGCTAGACGAGGAGACAGTGAGGTAGAATGAGAGCTGGCTGTGTGACAGAACTCAGAGGGTTGTGATTAATGGAGCAGTGTCAAGTTGGAGGCCTGTAACCAGTGGTGTCCCCCAGGGGTCAACACTCGGTCCAATCTTGTTCAATATATTCATCAGTGACCCAGATGAAGGGACAGAGTGCACCCTCAGCAAGTATGCTGATGATACCAAACTGAGAGGGGTGGCTGACACTCCAGAGGGCCGCGCTGCCATCCAGCGTGACCTGGACAGGCTGGAGTGCTGGGCAGGGAAGAACCTAATGAGGTTCAACAAGAGCAAGTGCAGGGTCCTGCACCTGGCGAGGAAGAATGCTAGGCACCACTATAGGCTAGGGGTGGACCTGCTGGAAAGCAGTTCTGAGGAGAAGGATGTGGGGGTCCTGGTAGATAGTAAATTATCCATGAGCCAGCAATGTGCCCTTGTCGCCAGGAAGGCCAATGGAATCCTGGGCTGCATAGGGAAGAGTGTGGCCAGTAGGTCGAGGGAGGTCATTCTCCCCTTCTACTCCGCACTGGTGAGGCCACAACTGGAATACTGTGTCCAGTTCTGGGCTCCTCAGCTCAAGCGGGACAGGGAACTACTGGAGAGAGTCCAGCGTAGGGCAACAAAGATGACTGGGGGATTGGAGCACCTCCCTTATGAGGAAAGGCTGAGAGAGCTGGGACTCTTGAGCCTGCAGAAGAGAAGGCTGAGGGGAGACCTTATTCTTGCTTAGAAGTATCTAAAGGGTGGGTTGAAGGAGGATGGAGGCAGACT